>PISX010006785.1:0-94364 GCA_004024625.1 Mellivora capensis | reverse complement strand
GAGAAAGCCATGAATTCCGCGCTTTGCTTGCTTTGCTTTCTCCTCCTCTGGAGTTCCGCTGCTCTCCTTGTTAAGTGAACTTGGTCTTGGCTGGATTTCTTTTGATCTTCTGGGGGAGGGGCCTGTTGTAGTGATTCTCAAGTGTCTTTGCCCGAGGCAGAGCTGCACCGCCCTTACCAGGGGCCGGGCTAAGTAATCCCCCTCGGTTTCGCTTTCAGGAGCTTTTGTTCCCTGAACGCTTTCCGTAGAGTCCGGAGGACGGGAATGAAAATGGTGGCCTCCTAGTCTCCGGCCCGGAAGAGCTGAGATTCAGGGCTCCACTCCTCAGAGAAAAGCCCCGGCTACTCCCATCTCCCTCGCCTCTGGCCGCGCTCCAAGCTCACCCAGCCTGCGACCGGTTCAAGGTAACCCCGAGCTGAGAGCTCACTCCTAGGCTCTGTCTCTGTGGCCAGCTTCCTGCTCTGATACCTGCTAGCTCTGCGACACTCAGACACCCCTGATCCTTCTGTGACCCTGTGGGACCTGGGCCCACGCTGACCCCGTGTGGGCTTCACCCCGGTTTAGCCTCTGGAGCGATGTCCCTCCGTGGAGTAGACTTTTAAAAGTCCCGATTTAGTGCTCCGTTGCTCCGCCGCTTGCCCGGAGCCGGCCCCTCCCCCGCGGTCTATCCTCCCGTCGCTTTCGATTCACTTCTCCGCCCGTCCTACCTTTCAGAAAGTGGTCGATTTTCTGTTTTCAGAATTGCTGTTCTTCCTCTCTTTGATCTCCTGTTGGATTTGTAGGTGTTCGCAATGGTTTGATAAGCTATCTAGCTGATCTCCTGCTACCTGATGTTGTCTCAGCTGCTACTTTTCCGCCACCTTGACAGCAATCCCCTGATACATTATTATTAAAGAAAGTCCATACTTCATTCAGATTTTTCTCTGTTTTTACCTAATGTCCTTTTGCTAATCAAAGACCTCATTCAAGATTTAGTCATCATGTCCCCTTAGGCTCTTCTTAGTTGTGACAGTTTCTTAGACTTTTCTTGTTTTTGATGACCTTGACAGTTTTGAAGATTACTCGTTAGATAGTATGTAGAATTTCCTCAGTTGGAATTTATTTGATGTTTTGAAAGATTGGACTTGAATAATGTCTTTTTGAGTGGAAAATACAGAGGTAAAGTTCCATTCTCATCACATCATATCAGTTTTGATATTAACTTTCTTCACCTGCTTGAGGTAGTGGTTTTCAAGTTTCTCCACAGTGAAGTTCCTCTTTTCTTCCTTTCCATACCATAATCTTTGGAAGAAAGTCATCATGCACTACCCACATTTAAGGAGTAGGGAGTTATTCTACTTCCCTAAGTGTTGAGTTTCAACATAAATTGTTTGGAGTTCTTCTTTGTGAGAGACTTGTCTATTCTCCCCTTTTATTTATTCAACTATTTATTTATATCAGTATATAAACTATTTTTATCAGTATATAAACTATAACTATTATTTATATAAGTATTCCCATTTATTTATTCAACTATTTATTTATATCAGTATGGGCTCAAGGATATTTATATTGTATGTTGTAATCCATTACTACCTTATTTTGTTACTAAAATTGGTCTAACGTTGACCATTGGGTACTCTTTCAGTCAGTTCCTGTATATCTTTTGTGTATGTGTGTGTGTGTGTCTGTGTGTGTCTTGAGAACATTTAAGATCTAGCCTTATAACAACTTTTTTTTTATTATGTTCAGTTAGCATATAGTACAATTATCATATGGTTTCACTCCTATATATCTTTGACATATATTTTAATTGCTTTTTTTTTTAAAGCCCATTTATTGACTAGATTATTTGTTTTTTTGGGTGTTGAGTTTTAGAAGTTCTTTACAGATCTTGGATACCAGCCCTTTACCCATAATGTCATTCCCAAAAGTTCATTTTTGCTTTTGTTTCCTTTGCCTTTAGAGATGAGTCTTAAAGTTGCTGTGGCCAATGTCAAAGAGGTTACTGCCTATGTTTTCCTCTAGGATTTTGATGGCTGCCTGTCTCACACTTAGGTCTTTCATCCATTTTGAGTTTATCTTTGTGTATGGTGTAAGAGAATGGACCCAACATTTGCATCGACATGGATGGAACTGAAGGGGATTATGCTAAATAAAATAAGTCAAGTAGAGAAAGACAATTATTGTATGGTGTCACTCATATGAGAACCGTAAGGAATACTGCAGAGGGTGACAGGGGAAGGGAGGGAAAACTGAATGGGAAGAAATCAGAGAGGGATACAAACCATGAGAAACTCTGGACTCCAGGAACCAAACTGAGGATTAGAGAAGGGAGGGGGTCAGTGGATGGGGTATCTTGTTGATGGGTATTAAGGAAGGCACATGTTGTGATGAGCACTGGGTGTTATATGCAACTAACAAATCGCTGAACATTACATCAAAAACTAATGATGTACAATGTGTTGGCCAATTGAGCATAATAAAAAATAAAATAAAAAATTTTAGAAAAACACTTTTTAATTCCTAGTACTATAAGATTCTTCAGACTCATCTTGTTTATTTTGTGCTCCAGTCCTAGAATCAATCATTTCTCCAACGAACTCTGGTTTCTTTTATTGGAGAATGGTATTAGAAACCAAAATTTGGGTGCTAGATGTTCTTTTTTTTTTTAAATTTAAATTCAGTTGGCCAACATATAGTATACATATACCTCATTAGTTTCAGACATAGAGTTCAGTAATTCATCAGTTGCATATAACACCCAGTGCTCACCACAACACATGCCTTCTCGATGTTAATGTCTGTCATTTCTTCTTGGCCCTCTTAGCTAACAGAATAAAGAAATATGTGTATATATTAACCATTTACACATATATCTATAAATGTTCCATATGTATGTTACTACCATTTGTATCTATATAAAGCTAAATATGAGATCATGTTTATATCTTCAATTCTAATTCATTACCACATGATAATTCTAGAATTTCCCTCTTGCTTATTTGTAACCTCTCACTCTCACAGGGAGAAACTCTCACCACATGCCATTCTTTGTCTTACCTTATAAATTTTTTAGAATTTGTTTGTATATTCCTTAGGAAATAGCTTATGAAATTTTTTTTGAGATTTTAATTGGGATTACACTAAATCAAATTGTGAAGAAAGGACATCTTAATAATCAGTCTTCAAATTTATAAACACAGGATATCTTGCCCTTTTAGAGGTCTTCTTTGATTATATTTTACTGGTAGTTTTACATTTTGTTGTTTTACATATTTTCCATATATAATTCCTACACATATTTTGTTAGATTTATACCTAAGTATTTAAATTTGTTGGGTGCTATTTTAAATGTATTAAAAAATCCCAAATACCATTTGCTCATTGATCTTTTTGTATTAATCTTTTTGTAGATCTCTTTGTATTAATCATGTATCCTGTGACTTTGCTGTACTCTATTATCTATTTCAGGAGCTTTTTCTTTTTGTTAATTTTTGGAATTTTCTATATAGACACATCATCTGTGAATAGAGACAGTTTTATTTCTTCCTTTTCCAATTGATATGGCTTTTTTTTTCTTATTTTATCACGTTAGCTACAAGGTTTAGTACAATGTTGAATAGGAATGGAAAAGAGAACAAACATGCATTGTTTCTTATCTCAGGAGGAAATGATTCAGTTTTCATCATCAATTGTCATGTTAGCTGTAGGTGTTTTAGAGAGGTTCTTTATCAAATTGAGGAAATTTTCCTCTATTCTTACTTTGCTGAAAATTTTTGTCATAGTATAGCTGTTGGATTTCTGATATGATCATATACTTGTTCTTCTTTAATCTGTTGATATAGTAGATTACACTGGCTGATTTTTAGATGTTGAAACAGCCTTGCATGCCTGGAATAAATACCATTTGTTTGTGGTATATAAATTTTTGTATACATTGTTGGGTTAATTTTGGTAATATTTTGTTAAGGATTTTTAATCCATGTTTATGAAAGGTATTTTTCTGTTGTTTGCCTTTCTTTTAATGTATGTATCTGGTGTTGTTGTTGTTGTTGTTTGTTTTTTTATCTGGTTTTAATAGTAGGGTTATGGTGGCCTCATAGAATGAGTTAGGAACTATTCCCTCTGCTTCTATCTTCTGGAAAAGATTGTGGAGAATTAATATCATTTCTTCCTTAAATGTTTGGTAAAATTTACCAGTGAAATCATCTGGGCCAAGTATTTTCTTCTTTGGAAGATTATTAAATATCAATTAAATGTATTTAATACATATATAGGATTATTCAGGCTTCCTATTTCTCCTCTCATGGGTTTTGGTTATTTGCGTCTCTGCAGAAATTGGTCCATTTCATCTAAATCATCAAACTGGTGGTCATGGAGTTATAATATTCCTTATTATCCTTTCCATGCTGATGGGATCAGTATTGATTCCACTTTCATTTTGGGTATAGGTAATTTGTATCTTCTCTTTTTTCTTGGTTAAGCTGGCCAGAGATTTATTAACTTCATTGATTTTTTTCAATGAGTCAGTTTTTTAATTCATTGATTTTCTCCATTATTTTCTTGTTTTCAATTTTATAGAATTCTGCTCCAGTTTTTATCATTTCTTTTCTTCTGTTTGCTTTAGGCTTAAATGATCTTTCTCTATTTCCCTATGATGAAAGCTAAGGTTATTGATTTTAAATCTTTCTTCATTTAAAAAAATGCCTTTAATGTTATACATTTTCCCTAAGCATTACCTTTATTGCTTTCCACACATTTTTATAAAAAAATCACTTATTTGTGGAGCATAAGAAATAACACGGAGGACATGGGGAGATGGAGAGGAGAAGGGAGTTGACTGAAATTGGGGGGGAGATGAACCATGAGAGACTATGGACTCTGAAAAACAACCTGAGGGTTTTGAAGGGGCGGGGGGTGGGAGGTTGGAGGAGCCAGGTGGTGGGTATTGTGGAGGGCATGCATTGCATGGAGCACTGGGTGTGGTGTAAAACTATGAACTCTGTTACGCTGAAAAGAAATTTAAAAAAATTATGATTAAAAAAATTGAATTTTCACTGAGTTTGAAATATTTAAAATTTTCTCATGAGAAGTTTTTTTTTGGTTCATTTGGTTTTATTTTTATTTATTTATTTAATTTTTACCCAAGTGCTATTTTAAAGTGATGTGTTTAATTTCCATATATTTGGAACTCTTCCAGTTATCTTTCCTTGATTTTTAGCTTAATTCCATTGTGGTATGAGAGTGTACCTTATATGATTTCTATTCTTTGAAATTTGTTAAAGTGTATTTTATGGCCAGAATGTGGCTTATCTTGGTGTTTCATGGAAGGTTGAGAAGAATGTGTAATCTGCTGATATTGGATGGAGTGCACTAAAAATGTCAATTAGATCAACTTGATTGATAGTATTATTCAGGTCAACTATATCTTTATTGATTTTCTGCCTGCTTGATCTATCAATTATTGAAAGGGAGGTGTTGACCTCTCCAACTACAATGGGGCACTGTCTATTTTTCCTTTCAGTTCTATCAATTTTTATCTCACATATTTTGACATTTTGTGTTTAGGTACATACGTGTTTAAGATTGTTAAGTCTTTTTGGAATACTATTTTTTTTCTATTATGTAGTTCTGTTTTTTATCTCTGATAAATTCCCTTATTTTGAGTTCTGCCTTGTCTGAAATTATTATAGCTACTCCAGGTGTCTTTTGGTTAGTTTTCTTTCTCTATTTCTCTGCTATTAATTTACTTTTATATCTAAAGTGGGTTTCTTATAGACAATCTAGTTGGGTCTTATTTTTTAGCCACTCTGATAATCTCTGTCATTTAATTGGTATAACAGGACCATGTATATTTCAAGTGATTATTGATCTACTTAATATAAACTATGTTTTTAACTATTTTATATTTGTTGTTAGACTTTTTCTAGTTTTAATTGAGCATTTTACCTGTTTCCATTTTATCTTCTCTCAGCTTATATATTATACTTAAAAAGTTGTTTTGAGTGGTTGCCTAGAATTCATATTATACATTTTTAACTAATGTAAATCCACCTTCAAATAAAATTATTTTGCTCCACATGTAATACAAGTATCTCATAACAGTATTTATTTACCTCTTGCTGTCCTTTGATGTTGCAATCATCTATTTCACTTTTATATGTTGTAATCACTCAACATATTGTTGCTATTATTACTTTAAACAGTTATTTTCAGATTAATAATAAAAATAAAAATATCTTTTCATGTCTTTATTTCTTCCTTGATGACCTTTATTTATATAAATACAGGCTTCCTTCAGCTTGAAAAAATCTTTGAACACTTCCTGCAGGACAGCTATGCTGACAATGAAGTCCTTCAATCTTTGAAAAACTCTTTAATTCTCCTTCACTTCTGAAGCACAATTTTACTGAATATAGAAGCCTAGGTTGGTGGAGATATATATATATGTATATATATATATGCATATATATATATATATATATTCCCCCCCCCAACACTTTAAATGCTTACTTCAATCTCTTCTTGCTTGCATGATTTCTGGCAAGACGTCTGCTATAATTCTTATCCTTATTGCTTCATAGACAGAATTTTTGTTTTTGTTTTTGTTTTTTATTCAATCTGGCTTCTTTCAAGATTTTTTGTGTCTTTGGTTTTCTGTAATTGAATATGCAATGTATGGGTATGTTTTAGGTACTTATTTTACTTTCTGAGCATTTTAGGTATATGGTTTGGTGTCTGTCACTAATTTTAGAAAGTTCTCAGCCCTTATTGCTTCAACTATTTCTTGTACTCTTTTTTTGTTCTCTTTCTTGTAATCCAACTTCTTTCAAAAATGTCCAAAGTTCTTGGATATTTTACTTTTTTTGTTATTTTGCTTTTTTTTTGCATTTCTGTTTGTAGAGTGTCTATTGATATATATTTAAGCTCACTGATTCTTCCTTTGGCTGTGCCCAGTCTATTGATGGGTCCATTAAGAAAGTTTCTAAACTCCAGCATTAACTTTTGATTTTTTTCTGAGAATTTTCACCTCTCTATTTGCATTATCCATCTATTCTTATATGTTGTTTACTTTTTCCATTAGAGCCCTTGACGTATTAAACATAATTTAAATGCTCTTCAGATAATTCTAAAATCTGTGTCATATCTCAGTCTTGTTTTAAAAATTGCTTGTCTCTTTGAACTTTTTTTTTTTGCTTTGTTTTATCTTTTGGTATGCTTTGTAATTTTTTGTTGTTGTTGTTGGAAGCTAGACGTGTAAGCGGTTACAGAAACTGAGGAAAATAGGCCTCCAGTTTAATAATGTATGCTCATCTGGGTAAGAGTTGGGATTTGTTTAATGTGTTTTGTAGCTATAGGTGTCAGAGGCTTCAAATCTTGAATTTGTATCTTGACTTTTTGTCTCCTTTCTTTAATTTTGGTTCACTTGAGTATTCTCCCTCAGAAAGAGTCTGTTTCTTTTTCCTTTTTTTGTATTTTATTTCTGTGTTTTTGTTTATTTTATTTTATTTTTTAGTATCCAAAGATTCATTGTTTATGCACCTCACCAGTGCTCCATGCAATACGTGCCCCCCATAATACCCAACACCAGCTCATCCAACCTCCCACTCCCTCCCCTCCAAAACCCTCAGTTTGTTTCTCAGTGTTCACAGTCACTCATTGTTTGTCTCCCCCTCCGATTTCCCCCAACTCACTTCTCCTCTCCTTCTTCCAACACCCTCCATGTTATTACTTTTGCTCCACAATTAACTGACACCATATGATAATTGACTCTCTCTGCTTGACCTATTTCACTCAGCATAATCTCCTCCAGTCCCATCCATGTTGCTACAAAAGTTGGGTATTCATCCTTTCTGATGGAGGCATAATACTCCATTGTATATATGGACCATATCTTCTTTATCCATTCATCTGTTGAAGGGCATTTGGTTCTTTCCACAGTTTGGTGACTGTGGCCATTGCTGCTATGAATATTGGGGTACAGATGGCCCTTCTTTTCACTGCATCTGTATCTTTGGGGTAAATACCCAGTAGTGCAATTGCAGGGTCATAGGGTAGCTCTGTTTTTAATTTCTTAAGATAATCATGTCAAAAAAACCAGTCTGTTTCTTGCATCTCTTCCAGTCTTAATTTATGTTCATACTGGAACCAGATTGGTATGGTTATAAGGTATGGGAGTGAGAGAGTGTTTTATAATATTCCAATTAAGTCTCAGCCTTTTGGCAAGCCAGTGTCTTTTGTGACCTTCAAAGCATGTTTTCTTGTATAGCTCTGCAACTCCCTCCTGATGTGAGACAGGAAGACTAGAGCGGATTGGAATGAAAGAGACATCCTTCTCCCCACAACTATTGCACAGACTGTGGTAAAGGATTTCTTCCCAAAGAGTAGGCTTTTATTTTAATAGAGAAGGCTCTGTGCATATTTACCAAGGATTAATTTTCTCCTCTCCCAGCTAGAGCCACAAGAGGATTTTCTTGGGTTTTTATCTTAAGAACCTGGTGGGTTTCCTGGAGATAAAGAGCACGTGGCCTTACTATTTTTTCATTCTTAAGTTAGCATACACTGGGACTCCAGCAATTTATCAAAATTGCCATGTACATGTCTAACTAGTTTAAGGTCTCAGCAAGTTCTATTCCAGGTGAGCAGATCTCGTCTTTGACTCTCTGGGTTTACCATTCTCTCTAGATTTTGAGGTAGCAATTTGCCCTGCAAACGTAGATCTTTGATTTGTTTAAGAAATGTCATTGATTTTGTTTGTTCAACTTTCTGTTGTTATGAGGACAGGACATTACATGTCAGAGTTGAAACAAATTTCAGCTTATATCTAACATTTTTATTTGAGGTATTCCCTACTCCCCTAACCATTCTATTATTTCAACATTTTAATAACCCCCTGCTGGGTATGCCTACTATATTGGATGTACTACTGTGTCTTATTTTTTTGGTGCAATCTTAAAGTCCTTTGATCTGTGATTTTTAGCATTTTATATTTATTATAGTCATTGAGAAAAATATAAGTTCTTCCACATTATTTTGTATTTCTATGTTTGTTTCTTTTTAAAACTTCCTTTCTTGTCTTCTACCTATTGCATTTTTTTTTACTTTAAGATTATACTTTCATCTTTATTCTTTTTTTTAAGATTTTATTTATTTATTTGACAGACAGAGATCACAAGTAGGCAGAGAGGCAGGCAGAGAGAGAGGAAGGGAAGCAGACTCCCTGCTGGGCAGAGAGCCCAATGCGGGGCTGGATCCCAGGGCCCTGGGACCATGACCTGAGTGGAAAGGAATGGACTTTAACCCACTGAGCCACCCAGGTGTCCCTGTTTTTATTCTTTGAGAGATTACTTCTACTAGGGCTCATCCCTAGATTTATTTTTCATATTCATTTTTAAGTTTCTGAATCTTATCTCTTCCTGAACTAAATGACTACTTGAATACCTACAACTACTTCTGTTTTATCATTACAACTCTACACTCTACCCTATTTATATCGTATGTTGGTATATCTCTAGGTTAATGTTCAGATGGGAGAGCCATCAAGCATGCTATTTGCCATCTTATCAGCTATAGAAAATCTTTGCTGTAACATTCAGTGGATCAAAACTGTAATTTCTACTTCATGTATCACTTGTTAGGAACAGCAACAGTATACCTAGTCGATTTAGAATTAGAATCATAAAATTTTTGTGCAGAAAATGATCTTAGAGATTATTTAGTAAAGTAGTCCTTACTTAATAGGTAGAGGATCATTTTCTAGTGGTTCTTCAAGCAGGTTGCTCCTACCATGCTTATGTTAGAGAAAATGAATGCAGTTAATTACAAAGCTTAGCTACTCTACACAATATATGTACTGTTGCTTTCATCTTAGAGAAGCTTCCATAAAATTTTTTTAAGAGGGCAAATATCAATCTAATGTCATAAAGGGCAAGTGATTTAGTCTAGTTTCATGTTTTCCAGAGAAATAAACAGAGAACTAGGTGGATTAGGTGACTATGGTCTAGGTCATGTAGGATGTTAGAAGCAGACTCCTGTGCCTGCTCAGTCCCTGGAACCATAATGGCTCCTATTTAGAGTCTATTTTGTGTAGGAGTATATGAGGAAATAGCTTCATTTGAGTAGTAAGAATTCCATATTACAATACAATGCTGTGTAAGAAGGAGAAAGTAATTTTCATTATAAGCCATTCCTTTCAGTCATTCAAAGCCTTTGAAATAATCTCTTTTAGATTTAAATTATCCATGCTTGAAAAAAGCATGGTTGAAGATGGAGGTAATTTTATTTTGAAAAATTTGGGCAGACTCTTTTTTGAGATACATCAGATTAGTAGAAAGTTATAGAAGAAAAAAACAGTAAAAAGTCACAAACTTCTTAGCTTTCATTTAACTCTCAACTTGCTGAATTGGTAACTTTCTTTAAATTAAATTCTTCATTTAAATGGAATAAAATCATAGAATAGTTGAATAATTTAAAAATGTTGGGCCATTTAATTTTTAATGTATTAATTGAAAGTACCAATAAACATTATAGCCCCAATTTTCTCATATCAGCTAGCACCGATTTTTCTTTTAAGAACATCGCAAATACATACAATAACAGAACCACACACACAAACTTATATTTGGGTGGATCATTTGAATGCTGTAAAGTCAGGAGTTTTCAAATTAAAGGTTCTTTCTGAAATAAAACACAAATTCAATGTTTTCTGCTATGTCCTTTTTCTTGCTGAGTATTTAGTTAGGCATTTTTGCTTTGATTGAAAGGAACAGAGAACTACTCTAAAACCCAAGCAATGGAGGCTTACTGGGACACCTGTGGTCTGGAATCAGAAGAGGAAAGTCATTGAGAACTAAACTGCTCCTTCTTGATCTCACTCATACATACCATCTTAGCTACTTACTCGGTGTCTGTTCTGGCTCCTTTCTCCCTTCTAACAGATTTCCTCAGTTACGTGAAGCCTCAACTCCCTCCTGACTTCAACATGTACTAGGTTATTGCAATCTCTCTGACCTCCCTGTACATTGTGACTGTTCATCTCTACCTTATCCATAGAGAACAGAACATACCCACCAAAGGTTGCAGTGATTTCCACTATGATGCACCTGGTTTTAGGTCGGTGCCTGTGAGGACATGTAGTATATTACAGTGTTTTTATATAATCCAGACATATTGCATAAATCTCAAAATATCCAGTTGCTACACATCACAACATCTAATGAGTTTCTATTTACAGTTTCATTGGGTTTTGGGTGGGGTAGACAATGCATTTTTTTTTTGTTTGTTTGTTTTTGTTTTTTGTGTTTTTTTGTTTTTAACCTGAACACTGTACTTGTCCCTGGTGTAATTGTGACTATGCAACTGGAACTCATGCATCATGTTCCAAACAGGTTGTAGGAAATGAATGCAGGAGATTAAGAAGAAAAGGTCCTGCCCTCTCCACTTTGTGCTTTCAAAGACATAGAGCAGCAAGGGAAATAGGAGACTGGAGAGATACAGGAGACCAAGCTCCCTCTAGAGTAGGGGGCTTCCATCAGTGGAGCAGTGCAGGTCAGGGCTCCAAACCATCAAGTCCTAGTCTACCTGCTTTTAAGTTTCTACAGTCTGCCTGATTAACCAAGCGGTTCATGTGGAAACTATAATATTATAGTTTGAAAAAAGCTCCATCGAACTGTTAATTTTGTATTTATATGAATGCATCTGGTATTTGTAAATCTGCAATAGTAGAGGCTCTGACCCAGGAACATTTCTATAGCAGGAAGATTCACTGTGGTGTAATGGAAAAACCCTGGAACCGGCATCAGAGCGTCAGAACATGGTTTTGCCCGGACAGGCTGTTTGACCTTGGGCCTTCATGGGACTGAAGTCTTCATCTGAAAAACGCAGGTGATTTGCTTTCTTTTTTTCTTTTTTTTTAACCAGCAGAACACCCATTCCATTTTCCTTCAAATGAGTTTGTAAATGGAAACCCATTACTTATAAAACTTAAGGCTGAGTTGTGATACTAATTAAGCTTTCTCTTCACTCTTATAGCAGTCTCTGAACCGTCCCTGCAGAATCCTAGGACTTAGAAAGCAGTTAAAAATGATTCGATTATCTCAGTGGTTCCTGGGCTCTGCCCCCAGAGATTCTGATTCAGAAATGTCAGGGGGAGTGCCTAGGAATCTGAATTTAATTGTCCCTTCCCTTAAGTGATTCTGATGTAGGCCTTGATAATTTATTCATTTCTGAAAGTCTCTTGGTTTAACTTTCTTTAGCTTTGTGAAATTCCAGTTTGCTCATCTGCAAATATGAAGATTAAAATATCATCCTACTTCAAAGGTTTTATGTGTGAGGGGGGGATCAGATGAGATAATGTATACAAAATTATGACTTTTAAAATGACATCTGTTGAAAGATGATTTAAATACCTAGCAGACTATAGAATACTATGCTATTCTAAAAATAGTGTTATGTAAAAATGCAATCCAGATAGTATAAAAAAGAGTCTTCAACTCCAAAACTTCTATATTAAGATCTTCTAGAAAGAACAATTCTAACTGGGTGTTTTTCTTCTGTTAGCAAAAAGAAAGTGATAAATGTATAATCTGATTGATTAAAGCAATGTAGTTTTTAAAGGAATAATACTTTACAAGTGTTCTTTTTGGAACTTTCTATACAACAGGAGGGTAAAAAGGAGATCTTTCCTATTAATGTATACTCATCCCATAACAGCTCTTGAATCCGAAAAGTGGTGGAGGAGCTATGGCTGATTTTCACTGGATATAAAGAACATTCCTTCTTTTAGATATAAACAGACTTGTGCATATTTGAAGAAGCTCAGTTCTAGGATATATTATGGTCAGCTTGATACTCAAAACATGTGTTCATTTCAAAAATCTCTAGAACTTTATTCCCTCATCTCTAAAATGAGCATACAGATGATCTCTAGGTCTGTCAACCTAAGTATAAGCTCTTATACTGTTTATAAACAGCACTTTAGAAGGGATAAGTTACCTCAAAATATTTAGTAGTCAGGAAGAGAGTAAAGCTATTGTTTGACTCATAGTCATGTTAAACTTTATTTTTGTAGTAGCTGATATTTTCTGGTAATTCTATAGAATTTCCTGTTTAATAGGGTCGCTATTAATTAGCCTACAACCAGAAGACACTCTGAGCCAGTAGTCCCTAACCAGGCTCCTCTCAGACCTATTAGGTAGAATTCTGACCACCCACATTTGGAAACCACTTCACGAGAGCCATTTGTTGCACACAGGATTTCTCCTGATGTGACTCATTAAGAATGGGTGGTGGATGTGTGTGCATGTGTGTGTATGTGTGTGCATGCACATACTTGCGTATGCTGTGTGCACCTAAGTGTCAGTCTGTCAAACTAAAACAGCAATAGATGGTGAACTTTTCAATAATTGTGCTGAATCCACTGTGTGTGTGTGTATGATTTGTCAATGGTGCATCCACTGTTTCAAATAATTCTAGTAACTATTAACACGTGGGTGCTCAAAAGTAAAATACAGTATATTTTGCTACAATGTACATACAGTATGCCATTTTATGGCTATGGAGAATTTAATATCAAATAGAAGTATGCAAATAAGAAGGGCCATATTCTATGCCCAAATGAAATAAAATGAAAACCCTTCTAGCACTTTAGTCAATATGCCTGAATTTCTAGAGCATACGCTGCTTTATGCCTATGCATATATATATATATATATTTGTGTAAACTATTGGTACCACCTAACAGGTGCTGAGGGCTCAATTATTCCTCCTTGACTCTAGAATTTCTTTGTAGATGAAGAAAAATATTTTAAAATAGAAAAATATGGGGGAAAATCTCCAACTGAATTCATTATAAATTAATTTTAATACATTTATATATATTAAACATATGTATATCATTATTATAAATAGCCCTCTTTAAAGCCTGGTATAATGGAGAAAGACTGATGTAGAGCTTCTTAGGTTTTTTTAAATTGCCTTTGACTATCTTCTACTTATCCTTTTTCAGCTTGGACATCATCCTTACATCTGTGTTTTCTCTTATAACTGGCTTAGAAGATGTTTTTGTTGGTTGTGGGACAATGGGTAACCTTAACTTTTACCTCAATATGTTCTCCTGAGCTCATTGTTTCGACTGCAACCAATTTCCAAGCTCCATTATTCTGTATCCAGTACAAATATGTAATGTGGGCAGTCTGAGAGTTTCTTTGGGTGTATTCAATATTAAATCATAATAAAATTTCCTTTTCATGTATCTCATATATGTTATCACAGGAATCATAAAGGAAAAAACTCCAATCTGAAACTACTCTTATAGCTGAAGATCTTAGGGATGGTATGTCTTAGCAAAAGCAGAAACCTATTCAAGGTAGCATTAATGAAGGGGTGCATCTCATGATTTTTCACTGGGAGCTAAAAAGTCAGATACCTCCTCATTTCCCTTCTCCTTATTATAGATGTAAGGTCTTCAGCTAGTCTCTCTTGTTGCCATTTCCCAGGAGAGAGAATCTGGTTGGCTCATATGTTATGTAATGAAATTATCGTTCCTAGGGCTGAGAGTTGGTGGGGAGCAGATAATACAAGAAATGTCATGGGAACTGGGCAGAAGTGATAGTCTTTCTGGTAAATGACTATTGCTACTTTTTGAATTTTGGTCATATCTATGTTATCGATATCTTCTTCTTCTTATGTGCTTTCAAGGTTAATGTATTTTAAAAACCAGGTTAATTCAATTCACTAGCATCCTTGTTTTATTACAATTATCATAATTATTATTTTTTCTTTTCTGATGGTATGCTGGTTTTGGGCCGGAGTGCTCCAGACCTTTCCCTTCTCTCCTGGTCTGTGTTACAGGGTGCAGATCCCTGCTGTCCCATTGCCTGCCTCGCATTACAGCTTGGTTAGCTATTAAGCAACAAGAGACTGGGGTGAGTGGAAGGGAGAAGCATGATCTCCTTTCCCCAGGTACCATTTATGTTAGTGTCAGTGCCTTCTCTGCCACCTTAGGTGCTATGGGCCATTGGGTTCCAGGTTTCTCTACACCCTAGCCCTGGCCTGTCATAATATGTCTTCCCCTTTGTCTTTTCAGCTTAGAGGTAGGAGATGCTTCCTGCTATTGCACATCACTGAGGTGGCCTCCCTGTGAACACTCCCTTTGGTGTTTCATCTCATACCTCATCTATGTAACCAATACTTGATTGATAGATTGCTAACAGTTTAAAGTAGTGTTTGGACAAAGTGTGATATAGTATAGAACTTACTCTGCTTGTCTTTTAACAAAAATTAATGGACTTTATTTTTTAGAACAGTTTTAGGTTTACAGAAAAATTAAGCAGAGGTTTATATATATCCCCTGTCTAATTAGCCCACAGATTCCTCTATTATTTACATTTTATATGAATGTGGTACATTTGATAAAGTAGATGAGCAAATAGTGATACATTATTACCTCAAGTCCAGAGCTTAGGGTTCACTCTTTGTGTTGTACATTTTATGTATTTTGACAAGTATATACTAACATGTATGTGTGGTTGTAGTATCATAGAGAACTGTCTCACTGCTTTAAAAATCTATCCCTGCATCCCAACTATTTATCCTTGCCTTCTACTGGCAATTCTTGGTCTTTTACTGTCTTCATAGTTTGCCTTGTCAGGGTATCATATAGTTGGAATTATACAGCCTTTTTCAGATTGAGTTCTTTTACTTAGTAATATGCATTTAAGTTTCCTCCACTTTTTTGTGGCTTGAAGTTAATTTTTCAAATTGCTGAATAATATTCTCTTGTATAGATATACCACTATTCAACCACATAGTGAAGGGCTTTTGGGTTGCTTTGAAGTGTTGGCATTTATGAATAAAGCTGCTATAAATATTAGTGTGGACATACAATTTTTACTCATTTGCATAAATGCCAAGGAATGCAATTACTGGATGATGTGGTAAGAGTGTGTTGTTTTGCAAGAAACTGGCAGACTGTCTTCCAAAGTTTCTGTGCCATTTTTAATTCTCACTAGCAATAAATGAGATTCCTGTTGCTCCATATCCTTGTCAGCATTTCAAGGTGTTGGATATTAGCCATTCTAGTAGCATTTTTTCCACTCTTGATGACAACCCAGGCTTTTTCTTTTCTGGTGGTGAACAGATTAGATCAGCGACTATATTATGACCATCTATAAGCATATTTTATTAATCATTACTATTTCTTACGGACTTACTTGTTTTGAAAAACTTGTTATCCATTTGCTTCTTTCGGCTCCCATTGTTTGTTTGTTTGTCTTTTGCCTGTTATTCTTGCATGTTTTTCTTAGTTGGCAGTAAAACCAGAAATTAAGAATGGGTGGTGGGTGTGTGCATGTGTGTGTATCTGTGTGCATGCACATACTTGTGTGTGCTGTGTGCACCTAAGAATCCATACCCAAGGCAAATGAATAAAAGATCACCTGTATTGGCTATAACATTATCCCTATCCATGTTTTCTTTGTTAGATGCACAGACCAGGAAGCCTAAATCATTATTTACTATGGTGGCCTGTAATTCAGGAAGGAGGAACAAGACTGTGCCTTTTCATGATCATTTTGGAAAATGTTCCAGGACTTAACCTATTCCTGCAATGTCTTTTGTGTCCATTCCCAATGCTACAACCTCCATTCCAGCCCTCCCATCTCACTTGATTCACTGTAACAATCTGAATGGTGTTCTTGCCTGCATAGTCTCATTCACTTCATGAATAAATCGTCCTGAAGAACCTATTCTGTGTCAACTTTGTGTTAACTGACAGGGATATGATCAGTGAGATATGATCTCTGCCATCAACATGTTACATTGTAATATTATATTACAATATAGTATTATATTATAATATCATGTCATATTGTAATATAATATTTCAATATAATAGGAAAGAAATTAGGTAATAGCATGCTCAGAACAGAGTTTGGTAGGTCAAACAATAGATATCACACAATAACCATATGTTTATTCATGAATACCTCCAGGTAATTAGTTTTGGCCAGGAGACTATACTATGCTCTCTGGCAATAGCATGATTTCAATAAATATTTGTGAATCAGTGAAAGGATGAATTATCCCTCTCTGAATGCCATCTGGTCTTCATATTTGCAATTTGAGAATGTATAATTCTTAGGGAAGCATAAATCTTCGTGTCCTTCCCACCCAAAGTCCCAGATTCAACCAAACAATAAAAAAATACTTTTTCTGTTTCTATCGAAAGAAGCAAGTCGCTGTTTAGAATATTGCTTGTTCTCACGACTTTTCATTCAGGCAGTACATAACACTCTATAAATATTCTACATCCTCACCTACAACTTAGCTACAGTTGTTTTCTCCTCTGGCTCTAAGGGTAGCCTGTGTCTAGAGATTTTCGCATTGGGAAGTCAGAAGTCTTCCCTGCAAAGAAGGCTCTTTCTCCAAGGCTCTGTGGGAAGGAATAGTGAACATGTGGAGTTACCACATGGAAATGTCAAAACCCAATCCACATGCATGTGTATGATCACAAGGCTGAAAAAACTGGTCCTTGTAGTCTCTAACAATCAAGCTGGGATTACTATATGGGTGGTTATTGAATACTTTTTATGTGCCTGACCTGGTGCTAGGCACTTTTACATGTGTTATTACTTTGGAATAAACATGTTACCAAATTTGTCAGCAAGGAGATGGTGTGGCGAGAGTAGCTTTGGGGTGACGGATGAGTACATACAAGTGGCCCCTGCAGAGAAGCGTGTGCTTGAGATACAAGGTAATAGGGAAATCTTGTAGTTGGGAACAAAACCTAATAAAAGCAATGCTTTGGGAAGACTTTCATGGCAGTGCTTCCCCCAAGCCCAGGGAGGTTGACATGTGAGGTAGGCCTTAGCAAAAAAGACCTATACTTGAGAAGAGCTCAAAAATTCTCTCCCTTTTTTTGGGGGGGATGAGCAGAATCTGGTTTTATTTTAATTTTTTTCAGTGTTCCAGCATTCATTGTTTATGCACCACACCCAGTACTCCATGCAATACCTGCCCTCCTTAATATCCACCACCAGGCTCACCCAACCCCCCCACTCCTCTCCCCTCCAAAACCCTCAGTTTGTTTCTCAGAGTCCACAGTCTCTCATGGTTCATCTCCCCCTCCAATTTCCCCCAACTTACTTCTCCTCTCCATCTCCCCATGTCCTCCGTGTTATTCCATATGCTCCACAACTAAGTGAAACCATATGATAATTGACTCTCTCTGTTTGACTTATTTCACTCAACATAATCTCCTTTGATTCCAGCACCTTGTTCCTGGAGCTTCTTATAACCCTTGCAGCCTCTCGCTTTTGTGTGCTCTGCCCTTCTAGTTTGGAGGTACACTCAGCTCAGAAGATAGAGATGAAGGGGTCAGCAGCACCGATGTGGCAGTTGACCCATGAAAGGGAATAAGGTCAAGAGAAGAGAGTCAGGACTCCAGGACTAGAACCTGGGGAGGAAGACAGAGAGAGGAGCCAACAAAAAACCTGAGGGCTTTGCAGCAAGAGTGAGATATAAACAATGAATCAGTCTACTGTAATATCAGCAAAACCAAGTTTAAAGAAGGAGTGCTTTTTGGCGTCAAGGGCAGTAGCACATATTAAGAACCCAGAAAGTCTGTACCAGAGCCCCATTAAAATGGATTACTTCTTCCTCTCTCATCATCCCTTACACTTATAATTTTTTAAAAGATCAAGTATATAGCTTTTTACACAATCATCTCAGTCATTGTAGCAGGTTTATTAAGTAGGTATCATCAACCATCGTTTATTTATTCAAGAATTCAAAGACACTAACTCAAAGACATTAAATACCTTGCCCAGGTTTGCACAGCTAGGGAAGCTGGAATTATAAGCCACATTTGTCTGTTTTCCAAGTCTGAGGTTTTAGTATCAACATTATTTTATGCCACTTGAGACTTGTATGTGTGTTCCCCTCTCAAAAAAAGTTAAATCCCTTTTCATTGCTTTTTTCCTACACCACCTTACCCTCATAGCAAGAATACAATGCAGATTAACTGAAAGGCTGAGAGAAGCGGAATGAAAAAGAACAGGCTATAATAGAAAAGATAATAGGGAAGTACTTGCTACCTCTTGAAATCAGATTGCGAAAGAGTTACCTCTGACCTAAGTTTGGTTTATATTTTCCTTCCCTAGGTAGTTTGCAGGCATCTCCAGGTTCACATTTGTATTTATCTGGCTGGTCTAAGAATTATCTGCCGCACCTGGGTGACTCAGTTGATTAAGCATGTGACTCTTGGTTTCAGCTCAGGTCATAAACTCAGAGGTTGTGAGATGGAGCCACACGTTAGGCTCCATGCTCTGTCTGCTTGAGATTCTCTCCCTCTGTCCCTCCCCCTGCTTTCTCTCTCTTTCTCTCAAAGTAAATAAATAAATCTTAAAAAAAAAAAGAATTATGGCCCCATGACCATAACTGTTAAAGGTAACATTCTGAATCTAGAATGATTTTTGTCTCACTGGTTCTTTCCATTTCCTGCGCATGTTATTGAGCAGAGCTCTTATTCACATAGAGTTTTCTACAGTTTTCTAAATGCTATACAGGCTGATCATGGTAGAATAAAACTCAAGGAGTGTTGAGTGAAATAGAATTATTTTGCTCATTCTGAATATATTTGATTTGTTCCTCCTTTTCATCTGAAAAGGAGACTACCCACAGACTAAAGATAAATAGAGTGCAGAAGGCTGCAGATCCTTGAATAAATGCAATATGCAAAAGGTCTGAATATTCAACTCCATTTACAGACACTCCTGTACAAATTAGATAGTTGGATTTTCCCCTAGGTAAGTGAATGTTGGAGGATATTTAAAATAAGATGGCCTCTCTCTATATATGTATACATACATATATATATATCTATATAGGAGTGTATGCAATAGAAGTTTGCATTTGAATGAACGACAGGGATCACTGGATTCACATTGGCTCTCACAGATAAAGAAATTGAGAGAGTTGGGGCGCCTGGGTGGCTCAGTGGGTTAAAGCCTCTGCCTTCAGCTCAGGTCATGATCCCGGGGTCCTGGGATCGACCTGCTCAGCAGGGAGCCTGCTTCCTCCTCTCTCTCTGCCTGCCTCTCTGCCTACTTGTGCTCTCTGTCAAATAAGTAAATAAAATCTTAAAAAAAAAAGAAATTGAGAGAGGCTTTAAATATCACAAAATTAAGAAGGTGGGGAGTACCTCAGACTCTGTTCTGGCTTGTTCTCTGGTTACTGTGGAATCCTACCACCCAACCACTCTGCAAATCCTCCTTTCAACTCCCCTGAAACAAAATACTGAAGTTTTCAACTGTTCCCAATCTTGAGTTATAAAATTAGTTTGGGGATATTAATACCAGTATCTACTGGTATTATATTATATATATGCATATTATATATATGCATATATAATAAAATAATTGGAGGTGTGAAGAACATGGTTCTAGAGCTAGTTTGATTCACTGACTTAAGAAGTGATTACTGAGGGGCGCCTGGGTGGCTCAGTGGGTTGGGCCTCTGCCTTCGGCTTAGGTCATGATCCCGGGGTCCTGGGATCGAGCCCCGCATTGGGCTCTCTGCTCAGCGGGGAGCCTGCTTCCTCCTCTCTCTGTCTGCTTCTCTGCCTACTTGTGATCTCTGTCAAATAAATGGGTAAAGTCTTTAGAAAAAAAAAAAAGAAGTGATTACTGAACTTCTGTGCCAGGCACTGTACTAAACATGCTAGACTCAACGGATGCAATGGTGAGCAAGTCATGGGCCCTAAATTCTAGAAACTTCAAGGATAGTGAAACTGCCTTCTTATTCTGCCACTTAGGAGGTTGACGTTTGGTTAGTTACCTAACATCTTGGAGTCTGTTTCCTCTTCTATACAATGGGATAATAATAGCACATAGAATTACTGTATACAGAAAGGTAGGCACAAAAATGTTAATACGCAGGAGCACAGTAAATGGAGCTATTATCAGCAGCTTCATTTTACAACCAAGGAAACTATGGTCCAGAAAGACCAAGCAACACGCTGAAGGTCACACAGCTGTAGGCAATCTGATTCATCCACAGGCCCAGACTGATATGGCCTGGGGTATCCCTGAGCATGCTCAAGAATATACACATTACTCAAATTTTGTTGACTTTCTCTTGGGTCATAGTTACTTTCTGTAGTACATTTTACATTTCAATCTCGTGGAATGTAGAAGAAGATGATCCAGTACCAAAGATGATTTAATAGGTGTTAAGGGGGGAAAAAATCCCTGATGTTCCCTAATTGAATCCTTCATTTCTCATAATGAAAGGAACTTCACAGTCCATTTAATGCACCTTCCCTATTTGGTCATTCAAATCAAGTCCTGTACTACTGGCTTTCTTAATTTTAAAGGCTTCTTAAGTATCAGATAATCATCATATGAAAGCACACTCATGGTTACAGAACTCTCCTGTTCAAATAATATGTTCTCTCCAAACCAGCACAGTGGGCTTGCTACTGGGTAAGGGAAAATGAACACATAACTGGAGCCCATTCAATAATATTCAAATACTTTCAGAAAGATTTAAATTTAGAGGTGAATGAAATTTTAGTAAGTACCAATATTTTCTGTTATTCTATACCAAACATCATTTTAGAGAAAAAAATCTGTTACCTCTTTCAGGGCTCAGTTTAGTGCCCTCACTCTGGAGAAAGGCGAGGAAGAGGTCCTTATCCTCAGCTCTACCTCTCTGCTCCTTTGTCCTCATCAGCCATCTCTTCCCCGAAGCTTCTCCTGCCTTGGGATCACTGGGAGCTTGTTACAAATATGGATTCCTAGAGTTTATCAGACCAACTGAATCTGGTCTTCTGGGGGTTGTGTGGAGTGGGTTTGAGAGGATCTACAATTTAAACAAGCTCTCCAGGTGATATTTTCCCCATAATAAAGTTTGAGAACAACTGCAGGTATGTCTGTTTATTGTTTCACTCTGGTCCTTGTTTTTATTTATTTATTTATTTATTTATTTATTTATTTATTTTTTTATTTTATTCATTTATTTGACAGACAGAGATCACAAGTAGGCAGAGAGACAGGCAGAGAGAGAGGAAGGGAAGCAGGCTCCTTGTGGAGCAGAGAGCCCGATGTGGGGCTTGATTCCAGGACCCTGAGATCATGACCTGAGCCGAAGGCAGAGGCTTTAACCCACTGAGCCACCCAGGTGCCCCTGGTCCTTGTTTTTAACCAGTGGTTCTCAAACCTGGTTGCTTTGAAACCACCTGGGAAGCTTTGAAAAAAGACTGATGCCAGAACCCCGCCCACAGTGATCCTGAGATTGTGATCCTGGGATTGAGTTAGCCACCAGTGTTTTCTCCAAGTGATTTTCATTTGAAGCCAGAGCTAAGAGCCATGGCAATGCTTCCTAGTCCCCCCTTCCTATTCCCCCCCCCACCATGCTTTCACACTTCCACCCTCTGACTCCATGTTCTGTCCCCTTTCTATCACGTTCCAATTTGCTGCTTCTTTTCCTTGTCTTGTACATCCCTAAATCCTGACAGATGGAATTCACAGACCATTTGGCATATGAAAAGGGATACTGTAAAGCACGAAAAGCAGGAAGTCACTCAGTACTTAATGTCCGTATTGCTGGTTTTTAATATCCAGGAAGGTTGTGTTCCAGTCATCATCATATAATTTAAATGCTGCCCTTTGCACCCGGCTCTGTGATTCTGATTATGGTGGTGACACACCTTAAAAATAAAGCAAAGAAAAAGAGTGATTGTTCTCATTGTTACTGATGTTTCAATTTACTATTATGAGATGGGAGAGAGGGGTGGGACACATTGAACCAAGTGGTGTATCTCCTGATATTAGGAGACTCGTTTGAAGACTAGAGTGTTGGTCCATTTCCTTCATTCCACAACATGTAGAGATTTATTTCCTCTTCTGGATTTTTGTGATTATAATTTCATTCATTATCTTTATTTAATAAATATTTATTGGACACTAGTGTAAGGAGAATGAATGGTCAGTCTATAGCCACCTAGAACACTGTGGATGTATCTCACTAACATAAGGTTGAAGAAGAGAATCCGTACATAAAAGCAATGTGCTATATAATTTATATAAAGTACAAGCAAATACAAATTAATCTATGCTATTGTAAGTCAGGATTGTGATTACTCATGGGGATATATGGACTAGACTGGGCACAATGGGGGACTTCTGGTGAGCATGCAATATTCTATTTCTTAATCTGGGTGTTGTATACAGAGTGTGTTCAATTTGTGAGGTGTTATTGAGGTTGTTACTTATGATTTAGACATGTTGTAACTATTTTATATTTCATAGAAGTTAAAACTACATAAAGAAAAATATTTCATGGGCACTGCAAGGCCCTAGAGTTTCAGAAGTGAGTACGTCAGACATGTACCCCACCCTCACAGTATATATAGTCAGGTGGGGAACACAGGCAAGTTCCAGCACATACACTATGACAGGGTTTCCCAGGCAAAATGATAGCTAAGAGATTTGAAGTGTAAATAGATGTTTCCTGGTATAAGTGGTAAGGAAAGGAGGAGTGCTCATGGTTGCAGGAACAGCATGGGCATGACTCTGAAGGATGAAAGCATGTGGGACAGATGTAATAAAATGGCAGGCATACAAGATGAGACTGGATAGAAACTAGGGCCAGATTAAAAAAGACCTTTTAAGCCACTTCCGAAGTTTGACACGTATCACACTGAAGTCATTGAAAAACTATTGAAGGGGACATGGCAGGCTGCAGTCCTGACCAGATGTGGTTTTAGAAAAATTACTGTTACTACAGAGGAAGGAATAAATTGGAGAGGGCAAGTTTGCAGGGTGGGAGCCTGTAATCCAGGCAGGAAGTAATGGAGGTCTAGCTGTGATGGTGGTGGGGATGGGGTGGGGGTTGTTGATTGGAGTATTGAGGGGCATTTAGGAGGTAGACCGCTAAAATTTATTTAATACTAGATTGGAAGTGAGGAAGAAAGAAGGGTCAAGGTTGAGCAGCTTGATGGATGGCAGACACTGGTAGGAAGATGATAAGTACAGATCTGGGCATAGAGAGAATGAGACTATCATGATTCCCACTGAGAACACTCTTCCAATGGTATATTTTCTTCCTGTGCCTACAGTCCTCCCTAACAGCAAGGGCTATTCAAAACAACTGCATTAATGGTAAAATGAAAAGACGCTATTAGGTCCATTCATTGGGCAACTTGAAGCATGTCTCTTAATCCCTAGGTTTCTCAGCTTCTTTTTCTGTAAAACGATGATAATTAAGAAGCCCCACCTCTCCACAGGGAAGTAGAGAATGTAAAATGGAATCCTAATTGGAATCATGCTCCCTAAATGCAAGGAGATCTTATTTTTCACCATATTTAGTCTTGGAGAGCATTTCCCTGTACTTTCTTTTTGTACCTGATGTTAGATGATATAAAATGTCTGTTCTCTCTAATGTCACATTCACAGGAAAGGTGTTTCTGACATCTGTGGGAAAAGGACTGCAATCTGACCCTCCCTCATTGTTATCTTTGAGACAGGATCTTTCTGTGTCTATCTTTGCCATTTTGGTATTTTGGTTCAATCTATGTTCCCCAAAATTTGTTCCTGAGGGGTACATTTCTCCTGGAGCTGCTCTCAGCACTTTTTGTTAAAGAACTGGTACCACCATCCACAGGTTGAGTACACAACTTTGATCTGCAGCCAGGAAATTAGTCTGGAATCTTGACCCCCTACATGGAAAGACCCAATGACTACCCACAGAATCTCCTGCTGGCTAATGAAGAAAATCACAGATGCCAGTTTATGATTACTCTCAATTTTATTTGTTGTCTAGGAAGATAAATGAAAATCCTTCTTTTAGCATGTGTGTTTGAAAATCACTCCAGTAGGAAAAGCCAGGTTTACATGTAATCATTATTTAACTATTACTGAAGGTATAAAACTATAATCGTAATTTAAACTGTAAATCACAGAGGGAGAAATGACTTGAATGGCTGCCTAAAGTTTCCGTGTTATGTTCAGTGTATGCTATTTTGAGGGGAGGTCCTGCCTCAACCATGAACCCTCTCTCAATTCTGAAATAATTTCTGTAATCACTATATATACCACTGTGGTATATATTAATATTAGGCAAAATATGGAGAACTGTCTCATAGAAAATATCATGAGAATCATTCATTAGTTCTTCCCAAGAAAAAATAAATAACTTGGTAGCTGCTGAATACATAGTAGTACATGGTGTTAGGAACAGTCTGACTGAAGAATTTATTACCTATTTACTTTGCTTTCAGTATCTTGGGTATCCAAGGGCCTTCTGAGTACTGAGTTTGTGCCATGATCTTTGAATTCAGGGATTGCAGGTGTGGGTTAGACCATTCTCTTTTTTGTGTATTTCCTCTAATTCTTTCCTTACCTGTGCCCAGGCTGTTCTTGAATCCATCCACTAAGATTTTTTTTTTTTGGAAAGATTGCACATTTTGCACCAATGTTTAGCTGCTTTTTAAATCTTGATTTTGCTTTACAGATTATGTAGTTTCCTTTGTTTCTTGTGATGTTTAAAACAATCTTAGGTTGCTTTTTACCTGCAACTCTTTACCTGCAGTTACACTCTTTGTTTCATCAGCAGATTCTTCTGTGATGTTTTGTGTCTTTCTGCTTATAAATTTTGACTGTGACCCCCTCTTCTATGTGCAATCTACCACATGTTCTGGCTGATGGACTCAACATTCAGTGAGACTCAATTTCCCCCAAGACAGATCCTTTCTTGTACCTTCCTTGTATCTTCTCTTATACCTTTCTATTTATAGTTTCCTATTTTCAGAACTGCCTTCATCTCTACTTCTAGAAGTAACGGGTACCACTGATTTCTGGACCATTGTTCTATGGAAATACACCCTTCTATTTTCATTTCATCCATATGGTAAGAAAGAGCCATATTTGAATGGCTCAACTGAGAATATTTTAAAGTACACTATTAAAAGCACATTAAATATGACCAGTGGATGATTAATTGCTTTACTGTTCATACATTAATAAAGCATGCATATGTTGATTACATACTGTGTGTCTGGACCCTTTTGGTCTGCTCAGATCTAAAGCTGAGCAGGGTGTTTCTAGCTGAGGAGATTGACAAGCGAACAATTATTATATGATCTAAGAAACACTGTTATAGAACTATGACAAAGACTTCTGAAAGATCAGGTGGTGTTAATTATCACAGCAGTGTGTGGATATTTACTTTGTACAAAGATTTAATTTTACTGATAACCTTGAGAGGCAGCTGACAGTGATAAACACATGTTAATATTCTCATTTTACAAATGAGGAAATGAGTCATCCCATGAACAGAAGATATATCCCTACTAAGTGG
This sequence comes from Mellivora capensis, assembly GCA_004024625.1. Lineage (NCBI taxonomy): Eukaryota > Metazoa > Chordata > Mammalia > Carnivora > Mustelidae > Mellivora > Mellivora capensis. The sequence goes on along the minus strand of PISX010006785.1, from coordinate 68,024 downwards.
CAACACTGGCTTTTTCAAGCATATCTCTCCTAACTCTAAACCATTCCTTATGAGTAGAAACTGAGGGGACTTCATGGAGGGGATGGCAGCTGAACTGGGACTTGGATGAGTAGATATTAGCCAGTCAGGGTTGTTCTTGGAAGAGAGCAGTCACATAAGCATGGGAAGGATCTAAGAATGGGAATAGCAATTCCTATTCCCATGGGATATAGGAAACACTGAGGAGGTGGGTAAGCCATGGACAATGAGCCTGGAAGAGGGGAAGGGATCAGATTCTGAAGACTTTTTTGCCACCATTGTCTCTCATATTAGCCAGCTCTAGCACATCACTGGGATTGGGGAGAGAAGTAAAGGGGTTGGGGATGGAATTGAGAGCTGGGATAAGTACATTACTGACATGTATTTAAATAAGGAAAATATAAAGTTAAGATACTGGCAGTGTGTGTGTGTGTGAATTCTTTGCTTCATTTGCCTCATGCATAATGGTACCACAGAGCTACCTTCAAATGAGCAGTGTGTACCTACCATCCTGATGTGGTGTTTACCTTGTAAACACTTACTGCCTCATTGCACCCTCCTTCCCTTACTGCACAGCATCTGTTTCAGTTGATTACTAGACTCCACCTCAAAGGTTTCAACGAACAACTTTAAAAAAAAAAATGATTTGCTGTGGCTGAGCTTTGCAAGGAAGAGATTCACCTCCCCCCTCCCCTCAAAACCCCCTGTGTTCTGGAGAGTATGTGTTCTGTTCAATGACCTCAGTCAACTAAGCTATAACAACAACAACAACAACAACAACAACTTGTGATAACATTTAGAGGAATGCCGGTGATCTACGGTGTTTTGGCCTTTGGTAAGCATATGCACATTTGATTACCACCTAGGTAGAAATATCTCGCTATAATACACTTCACTCAGATGATGGGCTACATAGTGGGGAAATTTTTCTTCCTTCCTTCCTTCCTTCCTTCCTTCCTTCCTTCCTTCCTTCCTTCCTCTTTTTTTCTTTCTTTCTTTCTTTCTTTCTTTCTTTCTTTCTTTCTTTCTTTCCTTCATGCAACAGTGACAGGTTTTCAATTTGTGTGACACATGTTTTGAGGCTTTTTTTTTTTTTTGCATTCACAAAGAGATTCCTCTGTTTTACTGGTGTGTATTTTAGAGGAAGTGAAGACATAAAGAACTGCTACTTGCTGTGGTCCTTTGTTGAAACAGATATTTTCCTCTCAGGTGCATGTGCACAGTGATTAAATACAGGCCATCTGAGCACATTAGTTCATTTGAAATCCCAATTAAAGTGTCTCAAAACTATTACAAGTTTAGTTGAACTTGTGTTCTTGGATTGTGCTCAGTGTCAGCCACTCTTTTTATCTCAGTGCTGGATAATCACTAAGTCCTTGTATTTATTTCCATTTTCCCAATTAGCTTAAGTTGTTAGTGCAAATTTATATGTCCTGGTTCTTCTAAGTTCTTGCCAATTACTTTGCAACATTGAACACTTTAACTGTGCTTGCTCTGGGGTACTAGCAATGAAACAGTAATTAACTGAGATACTTGCTTCTTTTCCTTGAAAGTTAAGAGAATGAAATTATACTCCGATAAACAGGCTTAAAGCAAAATGATGGTAAATCTTTTGAAAACAAATTTTTAATCATAGTTTACATGCAATTCATTTTTTACATTAGTGTAAACCACAGAAATGAAAACAAACCAAATTAGGTTTTGTCAGATATAATAAAACGCTAACAGATCAAGTCTGGCTTGGCTCAGTGATACTCTACGATTTACATGACATTTTAAATGAATCATAAAATGTTAATCAAGTAGAAATCTTGACCAAATCCAAGTAATCTGATTGAGTTCTGCTATAGATATGAAACAAATGGAGTTTTCTCTTCTTACTGAATTTTTTATCTATAAAATATTCATTTATGGTTATTGAAGAACAGACTTAGAAATAGTTTTTAAAATATTCTAAAATTATTCTCTTCCTAACACCTTCAGTATTTTGATCATTTTTCTGTGGAGAAAAGTGAAATGGGTATAAATTATCCCAAATGTTTCAATAGCTAAATTGAATTTCAGACATACTTAGGGCAATTCATAGATTATCAACATTTACTAAATTTCTAATAATTCATCTAGATACAGATGCTAAGGAACTGAAAAGATACTATGGAATAAATCGTGTGTGTGTGTGTGTGTGTGTGTGTGTACAGTTGATCCTTGAACATGAGTCTGAACTGCATGGGTCCGCTTACACACAGTTTTTTCAATAAATATAATACTGTGCTGTAAATGTATTTTCTCTTAAGATTTTCTTTTTTTTTTAAAAAAGATTTTATTTATTTATTTGACAGAGAGAGAGATCACAAGCAGACAGAGAGGCAGGAAGAGAGAGAGAGGGGAAGCAGGCTCCCCGCTGAGCAGAGAGCCCAATATGGGGCTCAATCTCAGGACCCTGAGATCACTACCCGAGCCAAAGGCAGAGGCCTAACCCACTGAGCCACCCAGGTGCCCCTCTTAAGATTTCCTTAAATGACCTTTTCTCTAGCTTACCCTTGTAAGAATATAGTATATAATACATATAACATACAAAATATATTAATTGGCTATTCATATTATTAGTCAGGCTTCTTGTCAACAGTGAGTTATTATAGTAGTTGAGTTTTGGGGAAGTCAAAAGTTGTATTTGGATTTTTGACTGTGCAGGGATCTGTGCCCCTAATCCTTGTGTTGTTCAAAGGTATACACACACACGCACACACACGCGCGCGCACACCGCATATACTGTGTGTTTATATATATACACACACATATGTGTGTGTGTGCATGCATATATATATATACACTCCAACCTATTCTGATTTTATAAGCTCTTTTATGTGGATCTAGTACCATAGAAGCCTAAAATCTAGAGATGATGTGAGAGGGTTTTTGTGTTGCAGGAATTTCAGATGCTTGGTTTGGAGCAAAGACTGGGATGGAAATGAGGGATATCTGAGTTGGGAAGTTCTGCAAATGACACCAGAAGAAGAGATTCTGTAGCTATCTGAAGGTAGAGTGTCTTCTATTGAAGGAGTAGCAGCCATCTATTCCTTTGTTTCTTTAAAGTCTTCAACTCAACTTACTGGGAGATCATTTCTTTTTTATCGTCAATATATAGTCAATTTTATGTAAATATTAAAAATTAGTTTTAAAAAGGTAATATCTTACTCTTTCCTTCATTAGATTCTACTAAATTCTCTTGAGGTGGGGGGATTGTGCACGATCCATTGTTCTATATCCTGAACACCCCACTCCCACCCACTACTCAGTATTCCCAAACTCCCTACTCTGCCCTGTTTTTATTCCGTTGGATTTATCATAATCTAATATTCTTCTATATATTATATTTATGTTATTGTTCATGTCCTCTTCCTAGAATGTGTGCTCCATGAGGGAGGATACTGTTGTCTGTTCTTTTTGTTTTGTTTGCCAAATGTCTAGAAAAGTGCCTAGAAGTTAAGTGTTGAGTAATTAAGTGTTGTCTAAATTGTTGGGTCCATAGTTAAATATCTTGGTTGGTTCCATATATCTTATGATTGCACTGTTCTTCTTCCCTTGCAAATAGAGTTACAAAGCCAGACATTTAAATCAGCATGGTCTTTCTTCCTTTTTCTATGATTTGGGAGCAAATCATTGGCCTGAAAGGGAAGAAAGAACATGAACTGATATGGGACTGACTTGGGACCTGGAAAGACTGAAGCACCATGAAGAAAGAGGGTTTTCTGCTCTGGTATATGCTAATTCAGAAAGGCCCAGAATTTGCCTCAGTGTCCTGAGCTTATAGGTAGGAGACCTTGGTTCTTGTTCTGTCCTGTCACTAATTTACTATGGGACATTGAACAAATCACTGTCTCAGTTTCATTGTTTATAATATGGGGATAATAATAGTCTTAAAAGTTTAGGATGTTATATATTTGTAAACACATTATTATTATTATTATTGCTTTTATTTAAAAAATATTTCCCTAACATACCATATTTTTATGTGTGGAGTATGATTTTAAGGCATAATATATGATATGTAATCATATATTTGCTTAATATGCATATGAAATATTTCCTAGTTTAGAATATCAATCATTTCTGTAAAATATTATTTTGGAAGGTATTTTTTTCATTCAGATATGAACATCAGTCACTCTGTTGGTGATTAGAAAATGAAGTTTGGCTATTTGAGATCACTGCTTTTGGCTGGGAGAATACTGGTTTCAAAGTGAGATCCTGTATGGAGGTTGCATGGAGGGCCCGTGAGGAAGGCTTAGGCAGGTAATGGGCACTGACGAGGAATGATTTTGTCATGAACCAGCCCATCAGGTGCAAGGGCCATAAAATGAGGCCATGAGGGACATGGTGTTCCTGATGACAGTAGTAAATCCGTTTCAAATAAAGTGAACTGTTTGCTTAAACTTTCCTATGTTCTGTCAGACCTTTGGCTCTGAGAACCAACTCAATATAGAAATTAGCTCAGCCAAAGGCTGAAGGGCAGAAAGACTCAAAGTACAGACTATTGCATCAAAATTGTGTTTAGTAACACAAAACTCTCATGAAATGTTTGATATGTTGCTTTTTTAAACTTTCTAGCTTGGGCAGAATTGTCCCTTCTTATAATACTGTTCTTTTAGCATAATATGTGGAAGGAACAAAGTTCTCACCTGATAAAATACAATATATTCAGCTCTCTGACAAATCCACAGGCTTTTACTTTTAATTTTTTATTAAAATTATACATGGAAAATTATTTTGCATCCCAAGAAAGTGTTGACTGCACTTAGCCTCATGAACATTTCACGTTTTATTTTTATTTTTATGTGGACTTTTTCTACTTCCTTTTATCCAGTGAAGATTGTTTCAAATAAAGCTGTCTGATCTAGAAAGACATGGTTGCTAGGGAGCCCAAGTCACAACGGCTGATGTTACTAGGGAGGATACAGAGGTGAGTCCCTGATTATAGAAGAGAACCATTTTTCATTCTCCTTGAAAGTAGTCTTTATATACAGATGACAGGTTCACTAACTCAGTTAGGAATAAGACTCCAGAAAGAAATATGAAATTTTAATATGTTTCCTCAGAGTGATATAAACCTAAAGATATTTCTCCCAGATGAATGAATGGGGTTTATGCCCACCTCTATCTTACTACATGGTGAAAATGCCTTTAGAAAATTCCACATGGTGCAAATCTTTGGGTTTATAAAACTGGGCAAGCTCTCTAAAACCTTGGGCTCATCACCTAGATGGGTTAATGAATCTCTGCCTAATATTTCTTTCATCTTCACATTTGGTTAAGTATAGGTCAGTAAACATCCACTGAGATCTATGTGCTAGGCATTTTACTAGGGGCTTTTCATACGTTTCTCATTTAATCTTATAACCCTGATGCAAGGTATTATTATTTTAATAAACACTAGTAAATATTCTAGTCAGTGGAGAAGGTGGGATTTGAATCCCATTCAGTGTCACTATCTTATCTCTATTAAAACATCTCCTAATGGTGAATAGAATAAAAACACAAGTACACCAATTTCATATAAACCACACCACCAGTTGTTTTTCTGTTAGTTTTACTACTGCTTCTGAGAAATCCATAAATGGCAAAGTTTAATGAAATACTTCCAGGAGATTGTTCTGGGATTTGAAAACAAAATGTACTAACCACTGCTTAATTTTATCCTCAGATAGTTTAATTTTAAGGTGTCTTATTAAATAATTTGGGTTTCCTGTAGGATGTTGTTAATGCCCACAATTAAACTCAATTAAGACTAACTGAATAGATATCTTGTATAGAATATTGTGCTAGAATAGGTAAGACAGTCATTATGATGCTTGCTATACAACGTGGTGGGGATATTACCAGATGGTAAAAAGGAAAGCATTTTGAGTAGAAATCTTTTTTAAAATAATCATTATGCCCAACGTGGGGCCCAAAGGACCCTGAGATCAAGAGCCGCATGATGCATTGACTCAGCAAGCCAGGCACCCTGTGAGTAGGAATTCTTTTTTTTTCTTTTTTATAGATTTATTTATTTACTTGGTGGGGGGAGGGTAGAGAGAGGAAGAGGGAGAGAGAGAATCTCTAGCAGACTCCCCACCGAATGTGGAGTCCCACAGGGGGCTCAATCCCAGGACCCCAAGATCAGGACCTGAGCCAAAATCATGAGTCAGATGCTTAACCAATTGAGCCAGCCAGGTGTGTCCCTGAGTAGAAATCTTAAACGTCTCTTCAGTATTTGAAATTGGCAGTCAACCTTATCAGCAACATGTTCCTTTTCAACTTTAGACACCTTCAGTTACCTATAATGTAGAACACTTTAATGGAGTCCCAAGGTCAAAGCCGAAGAGTCTCTATCCACAACTTCTTCTGAGATTATGGAGTTTTCATTGTCACCAGCATCCACTCACAGAGCATATGGAATTGACAAATACCCTTTAAGAAAACGTTGTGAATGTTGGGGTTCATATGAAGAAGACATGTACCACACTGAAGTGTGGATTAGCACCCTATTAACCTGAGAAACCACATCCTGTAGCTCAGAATACCTTTTAGAAAGCAAAAATGGTTTTAAAAAGAAAGAGAAATGTTCTTGGAGAGCAAGCTCTATGACTTGAGTGACATTTATTGAGGCAATTATTGTGTCTGGGTTTTTAAAAGTGCTGGAAAATTTTATGGTCACCACTAGGCACTTGTAGTCTGGTCAGTGGAGATACAAGAGAAAGATTATTTAATCCTCTGAATATGGATTTATTGTCTGTGGGAATTAGGATTGAGAGTTGTTCCATGTAGTGCTTTTTCCTATGATAGATTATTATTATTATTATTTAGATTTTCTTTTTTTAAAAAAAGAACATTTGGTCTCTTCCTCTGAAATACCTGTTTGTTGATTACTATTAGGGGTAGGACACTTGATGAGGCAGATTGGCTCAAGTTATAACAAATGCCACCCTACTTTAATGGAGGTTGTTTAGAAATGTTGTGTTTTGGGATTACTGTCTTAATGGTTACCTATGAATTTAACGCTGTCAATCTCTTATCTCATGGAGAGTGTGGGCAAGCCTTTAAATGACTCCAATTTCAGAGATGGTGACGTTGTGCATTAGACATCATCCTTTGCAGCAGACCTAAGCCTTGAATACAGACGGAGATAAGAGATTTTTAGGAAAGACATGTTTCTCAAACCACTGGTTGCTCATAAAACAAGACAATTAGATAGAGCTGCATGACTTTTAAACATAGGAGGAAAGGGGAGGTATTCTTCCATATACTTTGTGATTTTATCTGTAAGACAACTTTCCAGGAAAGACCTTATAAGTAATTGTAGTAAGAGGCAAGTTGTTAAGGGAAATGACAGTATTAAAATCATCTGTAAGGCTGCATTGTTTATAAATGAGCCAGTTTGTTTTGAAGAATTTGATTCATCTAGTGAGTCAAAACAGCCAAAGTATTTGTATAAATTACCTATGTTGATATGGCCTAGAGTCTAGGCCTATATATAAAAAGATTTATAATCTACATATTATATGTATATGTCCAATTTACAAAGCATCCAGAAACTGTTATGAAGCTTTTGACATGGTTTAATGTGGGCCCCCCATAGCAAGAAAAGGAAACATTTAATTCTTCCCAAGATATCTACTGAGCCCCTATTTTATGTCAGGCATTGCAAATGTGATTATGGCTAGATATAGGGAAACAATCCTACTATAAAATAATATTTACTAAGCACAACATTGCTATTGAGAAAGATTGTGTGAAACAAAATAGGATTATTTGACCTTGAGTGTCAAGTCAGTTATCATTGCCTATTCTGGAAGATATCGGTCCATCATAGCAAAGACCCAAAGAACCTGCATATTTTTAGGTTATAATCACAGGAAATTAAAAAACTGTTTCAGTCTTCTTTGCTCTTCAGATACATGCAAATAATTGCCGCTATGCTTTTTCTTATTGTTCTTTCTCTTTTAACAGGCAATGGCTACAATTGATTCCATACTACTTTATCAGAATAAGTAAAGGTCTATTTGCCTTGCATGATATTAAATTAAATCTGTCTGAGGGATAAACAACTTAAATTTTAATGCTTCACATTCAAGAATGCATCTGTGATAATATTTAAATAATAAAATACATCTATCTTTCAGACTCTGATTTAATGTTTTGGTCTTCTTTGGTTTTAGGCTTTTGCTGAAAGCTCTAAATTTATTTGATCCTTCTCTTTACCAGAAATGTGAAGGTATTGTTCTAAACCTTGCTTGACTTAAAAAAAAAGGTGCAAATCTTACTTCAGATTCATCCACTGAGTTATTTTTTTTACCAGTTTACCTCAAGGTTTAGTCATAAAGGCAAATAATGTAAAGCAATGTTATCTGTAATATTCTTTTAGTATATTTGATAGAAGTATAGAATGACCACATCATCAAATATATGCCTATAAAGAAATTTGTTTTATGTCTTTCCTCACCAATTTGAATTACTCCATTTCTCAAATCACTGAAGGTGAAGCAATCTTTCTAAGATTTCTGTATGAATATAGGTATTTCTTTTTCACTTTTCATATATAAGATGAACCAGTAGAGTGTAAATACATTTTCATTTTTATTTTTTCCTCCTTTATATTGGTATATATTATTGCTGAACTACCTCCCTCTTGATGGAGAGTTTGTAATATACACACTCACTTTGCCTCATGAGACAAGATAGGGTAAAGAAAAAAATTCAGGACTCTAACACTATTCCTTCCATTAACTTGGGTAGGATTTGAAACCTTGAAGAACTTCAGTTTCTTCATTTGCAAAATGGAGTCAATCATATCTACATTTTTTTGGATATTATGAAGATTAAATTAACATGCCAAACAGATTCTGACAAATTGTGGGCAATAAAAATGTATCAACCCTTTTCTCCTTATTGTTAATTGTTGAATACATTAGCAGGACAAAACAAGCCATTCTTTACTTTTCTTCCCAAAAAGATCCAGGAAAAATGGCAAGACTTTATTTTACTTTTCATAATGTATAAGATTGTCTTTCAGAAGACACAAAATTTAGTACTAGGAGATAATCATAGTATTGTTTCCATGTGTCTTCTTAGAAGTAACTAAATTATACTCATTTAAAATTTTATTAACCATAGAAACTATCCTATAGTTTGACAAATTATTTAAATAAATGGAATTGGCTTGAAATTTTGTGTGTTTTGGAAAAACTGTGTAGAGCTCAAATACATCTTTTTCACCCTGCAAATATTTAGTTCATAATTATGCGCAAAGGACTTCTTAATGAGTTTTAATAAAATACAACTCTCAGATGAAGTAGTTCACATCTAACCTTTAAAAAATCCTGTCTTGGGACACCTGGGTGGCTTAGTTGGTTAAGCAGCTGCCTTCGGCTCAGGTCATGATCCCAGCGTCCTGGGATCGAGTCCCGCATCGGGCTCCTTGCTCGGCAGGGAGCCTGCCTCTGCCTGCCACTCTGTCTGCCTGTGCTGGCTCACTCTCTCTCCCTCTCTCTCTGACAAATAAATAAATAAAAAATCTTAAAAAAAAATCTTAAAAAAAAATTCTGTCTTAGGCATTTTTGGTGGATAGTCTCCGTGATGGCCACCACCAGTTTCTTCCTTCTCTGCACCTGTACACTCTTCCTCATATCAAGGGATGGAATCTAATTTCCATCTCCTTGAATCTGGGCTAGCTTAGGTGACTAGTGTGACCAATAAAATGGAGTGGAAGTGATGCTCTGTAGCCTCCAAGCCTAGGTTATAAGAAGTTTCATATCTTCTTTGTTGATCTTTTGGGGTGTTTCCTCTCAGAACCAATTAGCCTTTTTGGGAGAACTCCCAGACACATGGAGAAGCCATGAATAGGAGCTCTGCTTGACAATTCCAGCTGAGTTCTAGTTGGAGGCCATTATCCACAGTGAGCCACAAGAATGAGCCACCTTGGATGTCAAGCCCAGTTAAGGCCTCAAATGACTCTAGCCCTAGTGACTATTGGACACCACATAAGAATCCCTGAGCTAGACTGAATCAACCTGCAGAACCAGGAGGGAAAATGGAAAACTGTTGTTTTAAGCCACCAGTTTGCAGTTTGGGGTGGTTTGTTATATAACAGAAATATGGATAACAGTAATAGCATTTATAAGCAAACTACCTGTCCACATAAGGATGTGGTATTTGCTATGTTAAACCTCAAATCATTAAGTGATTTGTGTCCTTAATAGACCCAAATTCTGCTTTTTATTTCATTGTGATCAGGTTTTAAAAAATATAGTGAATGTATGGTGTTAGATTTGAGGGGGAGAATTAAAATATAGAATTTTGGAACTTGGAGCTTCATATGCATCCATCCATTCATTTAAATATTGATTATGTACATATGCAAAGCAATATGCCAGGTGCTGTGGGGGATAAAGGGATGAGTCAGAAAACTGTACCCATATTAGCATTTTGAAGACCCTTCCTTTTCCCTATGAAGACAATAAAACACTGTTCATGTTCCCTGCTGGGTTTTCATTGGTTTCATTTCTCTTCAGTTATTTTTCTTTCATTCTTTTGATCTTTTTTTTTTTCTTTTTCAAATTGTTAGTTTCTTTTAGTGCTTGGAAAATACAAAAAAAAAACCCAGTTTGAAGGAAAAATAGTCACATGCATAAAGACATAATAATAATAGTAAAAAAAAAACTTCATACAAACTAGAAATGCTAGTAAGCAACCTAAATTTTTGGTGAAGTTTTTATTTTTATTTTTTGACCCAGTTTATTTTTTGACACTATAATATTGTCTTTCAGTGAGATTTATGTTCATGATGTGATATAAATGGCAAGATAAGTAATAACAATTTTTCTGTATCCCAATGCTTCAAGTGTGATAAACCAACTATTAATTGCTTTCAAGTACTATGACTTTGTTAAGAACATGAACTTTGAAGGGAGAGAAGCTGGGCCATATTTACCACTGACATTTACTTTTTATTATTTATTTATTTATTTATTTATTTTTTTACCTTAGGTGATTTTCAAAACACTCTTAGCCTAAGTTTTATTATTTATAAAGTGAGTATAAAAATGGTACCGATATCCAAAGGCTATTATTGGTATTGGTTGAAAGTTTGCATATGAAGTACATGCAAAGGTTCTAGCACATAGTAAGAGAACCAACATTTTTCTGAAATCACAGTTGTGGGTGATTGCATTTTATAGGTTCTTAAACAATGGTGGTGCTGAGGGTTTAATGAAATATTATTTAAGTTCCATGGTCAGCGGGGCAATTAAAAATTACCTGGACCTATTTACTTTTCACAAGTGATTTTAAAATTTAAAACAACCATTTAAAAGGCAGTGTAAGCTTTCTTTAAATGAAATCCCATAAAAATGGGCCATTTTTCTGGTTGAAATGGGGGTAGGGATGAATATGACTTTCTGCAGTGGTTCTCTTAGGATGAAAACCTAATGGCTTAACAAAGCCCAGGTTAAAAAGGATGGCACTGTGGGGTGCCTGGGTTGTTCAGTTGGTTAAATGTCCAACTCTTGGATTCGGCACAGGTCCTGATCTCATGGTTCGTGAGACCAAACACCGCATCAGGCTCCACACTCAGTGGGGGTTTGCTTGGATATTCTCTTCCTCTACCCCTCCAATACTCCCACTCAAATAAATAAATAAATCTAAAACAAAAAACAAAAAATCAAAACAAAAACACGATGGAACTTGCTTATTATTTTTATGTCTGTGGCTCTATTTCTTTCTTGTCCTGCTGGCTATGTGTTGGAAGCCCTTAAAACTATATAGTATCCTAAATGTCCTTCCTATGTCATCTCTTGCCTCCCTACCAGAGTAGAGTTCCTGTTCCTCACTCTTCCTAGAGAATCCTAACTTTTATTTTGCTTCCTAGAGAATCCTAACTTTGATTTTGCTTCAAAACTTTGAAGCAGCTTTATTGCTTCAGTTTGGAGGTGAAAGGCCATTAAGTGGAATATGTTTTAAGGGAAAAAAGAAACAAACTTGAAATGCATTAAATTTACTATGGCAAACATTTGATCCCAGTTACAAATGAAATAAAACATGTTTCACCTGAATTGCTCAAGCAAACTGAGCTACATTTTCATTCCATAGTTTTGAGTTTTATAATTTGGGATTTCTCCAAATACATTTTAGGGAAGTTGGTGAAGACACTACCAGCTGGTAAGCACAGATGTTATTTCATTAACATATTTAACCAAACCTTGATGAATCCTAATATATATTTTTCCTTAAACCAAGATGTTTCTTTCCTTGAGTTCTTTTTCTCAAAGACTTCCAAAAATTTCCAGGGATGTCAACACATATGCATGAGATTTGCCTGGTTGTAGGTCTTACTTTGATGAGTCTTGTCCAAACTCTACAGACCTTTAGAGCTGCTCCCCAATTCTTGTGCACCTCAAGGCTTTGGTACTGCTGTCAATCATGAAGCTATGTGTGTTTTACATCTGGCACAGGGGGTCTTGCAGCTTACTCTTGCACCCATAAAACATGAATGACAACATCTCTTCTGCTCTCTGTTAGAGGAAAGAGCTAAAGTTTCCTGGAAAAAGCTAAGTCCTAAAGTAGTTGGTGACAGTTGTTTTAATTAAAGATATGCTTATTTTAAATGGATGAAAGACCTCAATGTGAGACAGGAATCCATCAAAATTCTAGAGGAGAACATAGGCAGTATCCTCTTTGATGTTGCCCACAGCAACTTCTTTCAAGACACATCTCCAAAGGGAAGGGAAACAAAAGTGAAAAATGAACTTTTGGGACTTAAGATAAAAGCTTGGGGCACCTGAGTGGCTCAGTGGGTTAAAGCATCTGCCTTCGGCTCAGTCATGATCCCAGGGTCCTGGGATTGAGCCCCGCATTGGGCTCTCTGCTGGGCAGGGAGCTTGCTTCCTTCTCTCTCTCTGTCTACTTGTGATCTCTGTCTGTCAAATAGATAAATAAAATCTTAAAAAAAAAAAACCCAAACAAGCTTCTGTACAGCAAAGGAGACAGCCAACAAAACAAAGGGGCTGGGGCACCTGGGTGGCTCATTGGGTTAAATCCTCTGCTTTCAGCTCAGGTCATGATCCCAGGGTCCTGGGATTGAGACCCACATCGGGCTCTCTGCTCCGCGGAGAGCCTGCTTCCTCCTCTCTCTCCCTGCCTGCCTCTCTTGCCTACTTGTAATCTCTGTCTGTCAAATAAATAAATAAAATCTTTAAAAACAAAACAAAACAAAACAAAACAAAAACAAAGGGGCAAACCACAGAATGGGAGAAGTTATTCACAAATGACACTACAGACAAAGAGCTGATATCCAAGATTTCTAAAGAACTTCTCAAACTCAACACCCAAAAAACAGACAATCACATCAAAAAATATGTAGAAGACATGAACCCAAAGATACTTCTCCGATGAAGACATACAAATGGCTAACAGACACACGAAAAAATATTCATCATCATTAGCCATCAGGAAAATTCAAATCAAAACCACATTGAGATACCATTTTACATCAGTTAGAATGGCAAAGATTAACAAGGTAAGAAACAACAAATGTTGGAGAGGATGTGGAGAAAGGGGAACCCTCTTACACTGTTGGTGGGAATGCAAGTTGGTATAGTCATTTTGGAAAACAGTGTGGAGATTCCTCAAAAAATTAAAAATAGAGCTACCCTATAACCTGGCAACTACTGGGTATTTACCTCAAAGACACAGATGTAGTGAAAAGAAGGGCCATATGTACCCCAGTGTTCATAGCAGCAATGTCCACAATAGCCAGATGTAGAAAGAGCTGAGATGCCCTTCAACAGATGAATGGTTAAAGAAAATGTGGTCCGTATATACAATGGGATATTACTCAGCCATCAGAAAGGATGAATACCCAACTTTTGCATCAACATGGATGGGATTGGAGGAGATTATGCTGAGTGAAATAAGTCAAGCAGAGAAAGTCAGTTATCATATGGTTTCACTTTTGGAACATAAGGAATAACATGGAGGACATTAGGAGAAGGAAAGGAAAAGTGAAGGGGGGAAATTGGAGGGGGAGTTGAACCATGAGAGACTATGGACTCTGAGAAACAAACTGAGGAGTTAGGGAGGGGATGGGTAAGCCTGATGGTGGGTATTAGGGAGGGTATGTATTACATGAATCACTGGGTGCTGTACATAAAGAATGAATCTTGGAACACTGCATCAAAAAATAATGGTATATTTTATGATGACTAACATAACACAATAAAATTTAAAAATAAAATTTAAATAATATAAATGCATATAGGTAAAAGAGGGAGTCCCCTATTTTTGTCCATTTTGTTAAAATCTTCTATATATTTCTCTTTTTTTTGTTTTGCTATCATATACATATCTATATGTATTTTTAAAATCAGAACTTTTAGGGGAAAGGAGAAAGAGAATGAAGCAGAGGCAATATTTGGGATGATAATGGATGAAAATATACCAACTTTACCTTGATTAGTATTTTATGATATATTTTACAATACTTTCATTTTCAACTTTTCTATTTTTTCCACGTTTGTATCCCTTATAATTAATATGCAAATTCTAAATTAAAAAATGTAGACTAAAATTTTTTGTTCTTTAACTGGAACCACTCATACATTTAGTTTTAATGTAATTACTAACATTTCAAATTGTCCTGTCTTTTCTCTCCTTTCTTGCCTTTTTGGGGTTAGTTATTTTTTGTTATTCCAGTATTCCCTTCTACTACTTTGGAAGTTATATATTATGTTTTTTTATTTTAGTGGTTTCCCTTGAATTATCATGTGACTATTTAACACATCAAAGTCTCATGTCATATAGTACCTTTACCTGTCTCCTAGACAGTAGAAATCTTAAAGAATTTTAATGCCCTTTACTCTCTTCTTGATTTGTGTTATTTTTCTAGATATTTTAATTCTATTCCACAACATATTATTACTATTTTTTGATTAATGCTGTCAAAATTCATTTAGATTTTCTCAAGTACTAATTTCTTTTTTTTTTTAAAGATTTTATTTATTTAATTGACAGAGAGATTGAGAGAGCACAATAAGGTGGAGTGGCAGAGTGAGAGGGAGAAGCAGGCTCCCTGCTGAGCTGGGCATGGCTCAACCCCAAGACTCTGGGATCATAACCGGAGTTGAAGGCATGTGATTGACTGAGCAAACAGGCACAACTCAAATACTAATTTCTTTGCTCTATATTCTTGCTTTTATCTCAGACTTTCCATTTGGGATCACTTTTCTTATACCTAAAGATTAACTCCTAGGGTATTATTAATGAAGATCTCTTAGTGGCAAACTTTCTCAATTATCACTTATAAGAAAAAACGTCATTATTTCTCCCTTTTAAAAATTACATTTTTGGGGCGCCTGAGTGGCTCAGTGGGTTAACGCCTCTGCCTTCGGCTCGGGTCATGATCCCAGGGTCATGGGATCGAGCCCCGCATTGGGCTCTCTGCTCGGCAGCGAGCCTGCTTCCCCCCTCTCTCTCTGCCTGCTTCTCCGCCTACTTGTGGTCTCTGTCAGATAAATAAATAAAATCTTTTTAAAAAATTACATTTTCTTCAGATATAGAAATATAGATTATAGTCACTTCTTGCAGCCCACTGAAAGTGTCTTTCCACTGTCTTTTGGTGTCTTTCTTTGAAGCTATTGGAAAGTCAGATGTCAGTCTGTTTTCCATTGAGAGAAAAACTATTCTCTGGCTTCTTTTAACATCATCTCTTTGTCTTTGGTGGTGTGCTGCTTTACTGTAATGTGACATTTCTTCTGCAATCTCTGGGTGGATGTCTCTTTTCATTTCCAGAATATTTTCTACCACTGTCTTTCCAAATATTGTCCCTGCCTTGTTCTCTCTCTCTCTCTCTCTCTCTCTCTCTCTCCTCTATCTTGGGCTTTGATAAAAATATCTGAGGCATGCTAACTCTACTCTCAATCTTTTCATCCCATTTCTTCATATTCCATTGTATATAGTTTCTTCTGATCAATCTTCTGATTAGTTTTCTTTTCAACTGGTTTTAACTGGCTCACAGTCACATCAGTTGAGTTCTTAAATCTGAGAAAACATATATATATATATATATATATATATATATATATATGTTTCTAGAGTATCTTTTAGAATATCTCTTTTATTCTTTCTCATATCTTCTGGGTCACTTTTTATAGTGTCCACAGATGTGTTGTATATTATTTCTTCCTTTAATAGACATTTTATAACAGAGCTTATGAATCAAATATCTGAAATCTCTGTTTTGGCTTTTGGTGTGGTTGTTGTTCTAATCATATCTTCATTTGGTGCATACATTGTAAGTATTAATTCTTAGTTGCTTGTTTTCTTTGGGAGATTATTTGTAGGAATTGTTCAGTCTCTGGATGAAGATGAATTAAAAAGTCTGGAGAGTATTTTTGTTTGTTTCTGCCATGTACCTGAAGGAACTATGTCTGGGACCACCTTAAACTAAATTTACACTCTGGGGTCTTTTGGACTACACAAATGATATGAATTTGAACTACAAACCTATAGAATGCAAAAGCAGACTACTTGTGAGTGTGTGTGAAATGGCAGTGGCAGAAGTGGTAAGTTTTCTCTCAATATCTGCTCTCCTTTTCTCCCATTACAATAGAGTTTTTAGTTAGTTACATGGATTCCTAGAATAATAAAGTATACTGGTCAGATGCTTTTGAAATGAAGTATGAAATATAATTATATTCAATGAGCTGCAAGTGGAAATACCCTGTGACAGCTTCTAGGACTCTTTGATATGAGACAATTGGTATGTACCCATAGAGCCCTCTTAACCCCTTCCCCTAATTTGTTGCTTAGAATATATGAAATGGCTGCAATTCTATCTCAGATCATGAGTGAAGACCATGCCTAAAGGATGGTACAGTGGAAAGTTAGGAGTATGGATCCCTTGAGGTTGTTGTGGAGCAGGGCTGCCTCATTGCCTCTCTCTGATGGTTAGTTCTGAACTCCCACCTAAACTTCTGTCTTGTTTAAACCACTCTCATTTCATATTTTTGTTATTCACATATGAACATTATCCTAACTAATCTAATGAGTAAGTAGTTAATTCCAGAAATTACGCAGCCAGGGGATTTGTTTATAAATATATGGGATCTAAAGCATAACATTTAATTATACCTGATTAATGATTTTTTTTTCCTTTTTTTTTTTTAATTTCTTTTCAGCGTAACAAAGTTCATAGTTTTACACCACACCCAGTGCTCCATGCAATGCGTGCCCTCCACAATACCCACCACCTGGCTCCCCCAACCTCCCACCCCCCGCCCCTTCAAAACCCTCAGGTTGTTTTTCAGAGTCCATAGTCTCTCATGGTTCATCTCCCCCCCAATTTCCCTCAACTCCCTTCTCCTCTGATTAATGATTTTTAACAGTACTTATGTGGGATTGGATGATAAATAGCATGAACTAACTAATATCTGTTTTTTGTGCTTAAATTAAGTGCAAAGTAAACATTACAGTTTTCATTATGTTTTGAGTTCCATTACTCTACAATTTATTTTGTTATCTTTTTAAAGTCTCCAGGTTAAATACCTTCCTTGTATACTGTTGATAATAGCAGGTACTGGATAAAACCCCAGAAAAAATGTTGTTAATGTTGTGCTTCATGTCATAATGCACTGGAAACATGAGACATTTTTATAAACATAACATAACTAGGTGTTTGTACTTTATATTGATATACATAAATTTCTCCACTGAAAACAAAATAAATTGATGAGAACAATTTCTATGACAATGATTTTTTTTTTGTTACACTATTGAAGTATTAACATGAGTCTCACTTCTGCAACTGATTAATTTTATGGACATAAGAAGAGAAATGTAAAGGCTTTACCAAATTTTTTAGGAACAGATAATTACCATGCAATATATCCATTCCAGGACTTAGAATTGGTTAGCTTTTCAAGTCATTCTAGAGAATGGCAAAATATTGCCATTGATTCCAGAAAAAGGATAACCCCAAAATAATAACTAAAGGACGATTCATTTATGGATTTAAATGCAAAAGTCTTAAATGAAATAACAGCAAATTGATGTAGCACTGTACAAATCGCCATATATCATGAACAAATAATTTTTTTTTAATTTTCCTGTATGGGTCAACATTAGGAAAGATACTAGTGTTACTCATTTTAGCAATAAATTAAAAGTAGAGGGGGAAGATCACTCAACAGATACTGAAAAACTCCTATATTTTTCAGAGATCTCAATAAAATCTCTAGAAAGATAGAAATAAAGAGAAAATCCCTTAACTATTGAGTATTTGTAAAAGATCTTATGCACAGATCTTACCTGATGGCAAAATATTAGAAATGCTCACATTATAGACAAGAACAAGACAAAAATTTTCACTATAACTTGTAGTACCCCATATTGGATGAGAAATACTGTTCAATTTAATAAATAAAAAAATATATATCATATATAAATTTTATTAGGTCTATCTTTTGTAATATCATTTATTTATATTATGCAATATATAATATAATTTATAAAGGATTATATAAATAACACAAATCTCTCTTTCTATTATATGTAGATATAGATATATGGTGCCACTGATGCAAAAAGAGGTGAATAGACTAATGGGTCTCTAGTATAATCTTGAAATAGATTCATGGATGTATAAGAATTTAATATATAATAAAGGCACCATTCTTATTTATTTGAAGAATGCCTTCCTAAACAAGGCAGAAAATCTAGAACATAAAAAGGAAGAAAAATCAAGATATGCGAGTATTATAAACCAATAAAACAAAAATTAAAAAAAAACAAGTATGTTAAAAGATAAATTTAAAAGGCATGCAGTAGGTTTACTTAGAATTCCCTATCTTTTGTGTCAGAGAACAATTTCTTATTTGGAAAAATAGCATGATGCTGGTCACAAATAAAAATTTAGTCCTTATCACTTGGAACACAAGTGACTGTGAAAAAAATTGATCATCATGAGCTATTATCAGACCTACCAAGTCATAAGGCAGCAATCCATTACCTAATGGAAGGGATACATTCAGGACTGGACAGGTGACCTAGGTTCATTTGCCTGTTCTATAAGACTTTTCCTTCAACACACACCTATGGCATCATTGGGGACTCCCTGACAGAGGTAAAAAAGACTTAGGCCTGGTTCACAAAAAAAGTTTGGTAGAATATGTTGGTACTAGCCACAAGGAAACTGCTGATCTATGAAAGCCCCACTTAAACTTGACCCTGAGGGAAAGCATTTAAGAAAAATCTTCCCATTGGGCAGGGTTGAGAACAATACACTTGGTTATCCATTTCATACTGACAAAATAGTGGCCTGAGGAAAGGATATATACTGATTTCTGGGCAATGGGGAATAATGTGATCAAACAGTCATATTTAGAAGGAACATGGAAAGACATGAGACAAGGGTGTGTAGCAGAAATGTATATACATAGACTAATTGGAGTGGACATGATGCATGCAGCTCTTTTAATACATATCAATACCTACCAGAGAATAGAAATCTCATACAAAGCTCTTGACAACCAAGCAGACAATGAATGTCTGTTAACTTCTTACTGAGTCATTCCAGTGCTTGTACAATGGGGCCATGAAGATATGGTGGCACGATGGAAAGTAAGCACGGATCAAAAAACATATGCTCCCTTTCACTAAGGCTGATTTTTTCATCCCCACAATCTTAGTCTTTGCTGGATTAGAGATCCTAGCTCCCCAGAGTGGAAACTCTTCTGCCATGGGTTCCACCTAACAGGGTGTTACAATTATCACCTTGCCACTTTGGGGTCCCTATGCCAGTGAACAAAACCAAGATAAAACAAAACAGACACACAAAAAGGTAAGCAGTAGACTAGAATAAAAAAATGTATATATGTATAAAATTTATCCTTCTAACAAAAAATATGTATATATGTGTGTGTAACAAAGAATATAAAAAAAATCTACAAGTCAATAAGAAATGAATTACCCAATAAAGAGAAGGGAAAACATATGAAATACAAATAAATGCATATAAGTTTGGAATGATACTAACTCTGCTGTGAAAATCAAGGAAATAACATTAAGACAATTGTGATTTGAGGAAATATATAAATTTGAAGGAACATACATATATATATATATCTATATATATAAATTTAGAAAAAGGCAAAAAGATTGATAATTGATAATATCCAGTTTTGGTGAATTTGTGGGGAAATGATAACTCTGAATATACTGTTTGTGGGAATATAAATTGGTTAAGCCTCTTTGGTGGGCCTTTGGAGATCTTTATCAAATTTTTAAAAGGAGCTTAACACTTGAATCAAATTTCAACTTCTGTGTACTTAGGTATAAACTTACATATTGAAATGTTCACTGAAGCAGAGTTTATAATCAAGAATAATTGAGATAAGCAAAAATATAAATCAATAATGAAATGGTTAAATATCAGCTTTATATATGAATATTCTGCCACAGTTAAAAAATAGGAATTACCTATGAGATATATTTAACATATTTTAAGTAAAAAAGATTTTTTTCAAAATAATGTATATGGTATGATTTTCCTTATAAAAATAAAAAAAATAATTTGTTATACACATACATATTTTGTGTATAAATGTACACATTAAGAATGGACAAAATTTACATTATGTCCTTTCAGGAAGGGTCTATGCAAGAGACAGTGGGAAAAGGCATCAGGGAACATGAGGTAGTATTTACTTTGTAACCTATGTACTTTTGTATTATTTGAATGTATTTAAAAATTACAGCCTATGTAGTTTTAAAATGGTTATCAAGATCCAAGAATCTTTATTTTTAGTTCTTGTATCTATTCTTGTATGTTTTATCATGAGTAAGTAATACAACATTCAAAGTATCCATTTTAAAGGAAAGCCTGATTGATCATTAGGAATTGAGTATACATGTGACATAGTTTTTCAGGTTAAAAGCAGTATAAAATGGTAGCTATTGCTACAAAAAAAGTGTACTTATATTACGTGGACAGTGGTTTCACTCATTATAGATATACAGGTTCTCACAATGCCATTTGTTTAAGTGTAAATACAATTGTCTCAGTGAGGTTAGAGATTAAGATAGTGAATTTCTGTTTTATTCTAGACAATCTTAAAGAGCTTCAAAGTTAGAGAAGAAAAAACAGGTAAAGATGAGTATAGATGAGTAAAGAATGTTTCATATTCTGCCAGCTCTAAAGGTTCCCGTGACGGGACAAATGCTCTTCACTTATAACCTATTGTGTTTTCATCAAGTTAGGAATAAGAAACTTTAATAATCCATGCTCAAGGAATCCCACCATTTACTTGTAGCCATTAGAATCCTTATCATGTTTTTACTACTTGATGGAAGCAAATGTTTATCATGAAAAGGAATGATAGCTCTGACTTTTGAACACCATTAATGTCCCAAGTCAAGGTTTTCACCTGAGAGAAAAAGCAAACTTAAGTTGGGGAATAATAATGCCCAGTAAAACTGTGTCTAATTTACATTGAAAGAGAGGTAAAGGAATTAAAAAAAAATAATATTGTATCCCTTGGAGGAAAGTGCTTTAAGTCATTTGATGTTACAGGAAGGCAAAATATATATATTTTTAAGTTTGAAGAAAACAAGCTGATGAAACATGTATACCAATTACATTTTTACTAGTCACTGCTGAAAGATTCAACTTCATATTGATTTCATTTATGAAATTTGAACTCACATCCCCTTTTGCAACACAGTGAAGAACTTTGCCAGTGTGCAGTTGGTCTAACAATGTGTTGGGACACAGGTGATATATGGAAAGCAGACAAAGACCGGAGGGAAAAGGCTTCTGACTCAGAAAGACCTAAATTTTCAACCTGCTGTGGAAATTTCAGCACCTGTGGAAATTATAGCTAAAAAGGCAGCCCTGAATTTTACTATGAAAGTCTAAGAAAGAAGGAGGTCCACCAAGGAAGGACCTCAATAAAATGGAGGCAAATGAAAGCCTAGCAAGTAGAAATGCAAGTCTGGGTAATTCTCTAAAACAGGATTTCAAAGGAGTAGCGTGTGAAAGAATGAAACAGGACCCAGATAAAAAAACCGAGAACAAGAGAGGTCAAACAGTTTAGCTCTTGTTTCATTTCTGATCTATCAAGAGCAACTTCCTGGCTTTCAGTCTGTAGCTCTTTCTACTACATTTTTTCCCCCTAAAGAGAAAGCCTTTCTTCAGAAGTAGCACGAAGCAGGTCAACAAGGGAATCTCTATGGACAGAAACACGAAGCGTGGTAAGTATGGTGATTAAATATGTTGATTAGCACAAGAGTTATCAAGGAAAATTTGGGGACAGAATGTGATTAGCAAGTTTTTTTTTTTTCTGGAACTGGATGAACTACAACTTTAAAAGTCAAATCAACCAATATTAGGATAAAGTGGGAATATTAAATAAATTGACATGCAAATATTTATGATGCAGATTCTATGTTTGCAAAAGCAATTTTCTTATTGAGAATGATGGCTGTTTAAATAATTATCTGTGCTTCTGTATAGATTGTTTATTCATCAGGAAGCATTTAAAATACTCCTGGCCTGTGTAAATGTACTGTTTCGGTTCAGATTATATTAGGCATCTTTTTTTTACTATTTTTGTCAAAAACCCTTCTTCCACTTTCAGTCTAGTGGACTTTAGTAGAACAGTAAAATGCCCCCAATCAGAATTTTTTAAAGATAACCTTTTATTCTGTGTGTAAAATTCATACATAGTGTTAATGCAAAATACAGGAAAAGATAAGGATAGATGAAAAATGTTATCTCTCATCCCTATCTCTTGGAGAGAACCATTGTTAAAGTTTTGACATATTGGTTTCAAATTATTATTTTGAAGGTAAGGAGATCTATGTGCCAATGCTGTATACCTTTTCCTGTTTTTCTACCTATTTGTCATCCATCCATCTATTACTCAATACATATACACATGTGTACATGCACGCACACCACATTTTGTTAAAAAAATTAAAAGAATGAAAAGAATACTTTTGCTAGAACACATATTTCTGTGTAGTTTTTAACTATTATAGTGTTTTTCTGTTTGGAAAATAAGATCCACTTTCAGGTCCTAAAAGCCTAGTACTATCTGAATCAGAGCTTCAATTTCTCTAGGGTGTCTGGGTGGCTCAGTCAGTTAAGCATTTGATTCTTGGTTTCTGCTCAGATCATGATCTCAGGGGAGTGAGATTGAGCCCCAGGTGTTCTCAGCCCTCAGCCCTGAGTCTGCCACCATCTCCTCCTCCCACTCATGCATGTAAGCACTCTCTGCATCCTCCCTCTTTCATAAATAAACAAACAAATAAATAAAATCTTTAAAAATAAAAAAAACCCAAACAACTTTAATTTCTCATCCAAATCAAAGTTTCTCCCTTCTACTCAGCTTATTTCTGACTTGCTGTGGCGGAAGGACCTGCAATGTGGAAGGTGAGCATGATATCTTCAACCCTCACCCTGCTGTTGGACTCCCTAGTGTTCAAGCAAGGGAAGGGCAATTAGAGGAAAAGAGAAGTCTTAGATGACTAGTATTCTTTTAGTTCTTTATGGAAAAATGCTATTTGTTAGGCATGCTTTCCGTTTTGGAAAGAGTCCAAATATTTACACAAAATGAAATGGGTTTCTAGTTCTTTAGGGACAGTTTGCACATGCAAGTGCACACACACACACACACACACAGAGTTCTGTGTTATGCTGCTCCCTCATACTGACATTACTCTGACTCTTTAACATGCTTTTTAATTGCTTCCTAGTGTTCCTCTAGGGTCACATCCATCATACCACTTAGCTCCCAGGAATCTTATGCATCCTTACTTTGTTACATGGTTGAAGCACCAGGTCTTCTTTATGACCATCTTTTGTCCTTATTTTGCTGACTCAAATGACTCCAGCCCATTGAGATTGAGAAGTAGTCTCCAGGGTCTGGAAATTCCAAGAAATACACATCAAGTTTTGTTAAGATTCTCAGTTTGCTTCAGTCTTTTGCAGTAATAGGTTAGGGTTAATGAATGATGCCAGTCTTTCTTCTAAATGCCCTACCCCTCATGGATGTTTCTTTTTGGAGCATTTGAGGGAAGGTTTGAAGGGAAGAGAAAATGCCACTGTACTCTCTGTGAGTTTGACTACTCTTTTCTCTTAAGAACACTCTTGAATCCACTGTTGAACTTTAAATTTCACTTAAGTAGGTTAGACATGGTGGTAGGGATTGATAGTTGCTGGACCAGTTCTTTTCTCTTCACTGAATCCTCCCTGGATGTGTCTAGCATCTCTCTTAAGAATATGCAGTTATTTATAACTCATTGTTCTCAGTTTTGGGGCTTCAGCCAAAATTCTAAGACAACAGGAAGAATCCTATTCAAATTCCTGATACACACACACACACACACACACACACCCACACACACAGAGTTGATTTCATATTCCTTATTTTGTGCTTTTTAACCTTTTTTACTGATAATTATATCATGTGCATTTATCATGTCATTACATTTATTTGGAAATGAAATACTAATAATTAATATTATTGTATTTCATGAAAATGTCATAATTTATTTCCCTTCTTAATTGTTTAAAATGTTAGGTTTTTTCTGTTTGTTTATAACAGTAATGTATACTCATTAAAGAATTTGGGAAAATACAGAAAAATTACCAAGAAGACAGCAGCATCACTTGTAATTCCACAGATAAGATCTACCTCCCTTTCAGTAAGTTTCCTGTTAGGTTAACTCTTCCTGAATAGCTATAGAGAGGTATATGGATATAGAGGTAGTTTTATCAATGTATGTGTATATATATGCATATATAAATGTCTTTAATCTCATAATACTTTGCATTGTCATACAGCTGTATTTAAAAATGAATAGGATGCCTCCTACATATAGTTTTGTACCCTATTTTCACTTTCTATTATATTGTTGATCTGTCTTCATATTTGAAGAAGTATTTTAAAAACCCGTTTTTTTATTACTAGGAAATACGTTAGCTATAGAAAGGTTAGAAGATATAGATTAGCAAAAAAGAAAGTCAAATTAATATTAACTTTCTGGTATTTATTCAGTCTGAGACTACCAAACAGCCTTTAGGTAGAAATGAAGTCATAATAATATGAATATGCAAATCTCAGTAGCTACAGAACACATCAGTCTTCTGCTGCAAAGTTCTGTCTCCTATGCCCACCCTCTCCAGTTATTTATGGGCACTCCTCACATTAGAATGCTAATTATTTCCCTTCTGATGCTCACTCATCTACTGGTAGCAGCTGTATTGGGATGGGAGAACCTGAGCGGCCATATCCCTCCAGAGAACCTGGTGGGTAGATGCAGTACAAGCTGTCATGCTCTAGCATCCAGAACCACTACTTTTTGTCTTCTGGGAGCTCAGTTCAGTTTGCTTTACTGAGCTCCTTTTCTTCCTTAGGATTCTTTTCAGGGACTCCATAGTTCCTGCCTAAAATCTGTCCTTCCCACCATCCTCCCTCCACCTCCCATAGTCTGAGAGATACGTCTGTCTATGTATGCAACTCAATTGCAGGCACAATTAAAAAAATACCTCTTCGCTGGGGGATGTTCGAGCCTTGTTGTAACTCATTAGAAGTTGTCAGGCAGGGGCGCCTGGGTGGCTCAGTGGGTGGCTCAGCGGGTTAAGCCTCTGCCTTCGGCTTGGGTCATGATCTCAGGGTCCTGGAATCGAGCCCCGGATCGAGCCCCACATCGGGCTCTCTGCTCGGCAGGGAGCCTGCTTCCTCCTCTCTCTCTGCCTGCCTCTCTGCCTACTTGTGATCTCTGTCTGTCAAATAAATAAATAAAATCTTAAAAAAAAAAGAAGTTGTCAGGCAGAAAGTTGGCACTGACAGTACTTGCACATGCATGCCCATACATACATACACACATCTATAATTGTGGGATAATTTTTATAATATACATGATATTTTATACCCTGTAATTTTCTGGGTGTGTTTATTATGCAATATTTTATGTATTTAAGTATTTGTATCTGTATAATACATGTTTATGTGGTAGTTTCAGAGATGTATCAATAGATCCTTTGACAGATTTCCACTAAGGAAAAGCTTAATTATCCTGCCCTTGAGTGTGGGCTGGGCTTAGTGAGTTGCTTCTAGTGGTAGAACATCACTTCTAAGGTTAGATTATAGGAGACTGTGCATCCATCTCAAGCTCCCTCCCTCCTTTCCTCTTACTCTGTCTCTTCTGATCTCTCCCTCTTTCTCTCCCCACTCTATAGAGGAAGCGAGGTTGTGAACAGTCCCACGAGGAGGACCGCATGGTGAGGAAATAAAGCTTCTTGCAATCCTCCTGAGCTTGGAGGAGGATCTTTAAGTCCCAGTTGAGTCTTTAGAGATTGCAGGCCTGGCCAATAGCTTGACTGCAATCTCATGAGAGATGCTGAGCCAGAACCACCCAGCTGAGCTACTCTCAGATCCCTGACTCAAAGAAACTCGGGATAAAATAAAAATGATTATCATTTAATGTTTAGTTTGGAGTAATTTATTATATAGTATAGATAATGAGCACAGGGTAGATTAGAAGAGAGATAGACAAATAGATAGCTATGTGATTTACAAAGTTATAAAAACCTGTGACCCAGGACTCAAGGTTGCAATGTTCTCTACTAGTCAGTATATCATGAACGCTTTTTTCTGCCATTACATTTTTTCTTATAACATTTTTAAATGATTTTCAGCATTCTGTAGTATAAATATAATTCACTTGGCCCCAAAGCAAAATTTTAGATATTTAATTAATTCCTAATTATTCATACTTAAAAATCCTGTGTTGAACTGTAAAACTGTATAGTCAGGATTCCTTTTTTTAGTTTTTATTATGTTATGTTAGTCAGGATTCTTAATTGCAAGCCCAGAAGACTTTTCTTGAGGATTTAAACAGAAAAAGGATTTTCTTAAAAGGTAATAGAATTGAAATTACTTCAAAATGAAAAGTGAAAAAGCCCCAAAAAACAAAACAAAAGGATATTAGGAAATGGAAAAACAATATACTATATAGCTCTTAGGATTCTAAAGAGCTGCAGA
This sequence comes from Mellivora capensis, assembly GCA_004024625.1. Lineage (NCBI taxonomy): Eukaryota > Metazoa > Chordata > Mammalia > Carnivora > Mustelidae > Mellivora > Mellivora capensis. The sequence goes on along the minus strand of PISX010006785.1, from coordinate 40,926 downwards.
ACACATCTAAATAGTATTATAGAAACTGTCCCATGAGGAAAATGAAGCCATCTCAAAACCTTACATGCTAATCCCATACCCACAGCGCTCACTGGTCCTGCTGTCACCACTGCCCCAAGTACCCTGGGAACTCTTCTTGTTTCTTGACTGTGAAGGATTCTCTTAGTCTCTGCTTTTTTCTGGAACTGCCTCTTAGTCTAGAGTTGATGAGTGTGACTGGTAGAGCCTTTGTCGTAGGCACATACTCTCCAAAGAGAAGGGGAAACTGAGAAATTGGCAATTTTAGTTTCTATCTTGGGAGATATGTTGGGTCTTTCACTGAGAACAGTGAACAATTTAATGCAGCTAACACCCTTCGTGTGTCCAGAATGCATCCACCTCCTCCCCAAAGGGGAAACACACAAAGTTTCATTCATTATTGCAATCCTGAAAAATCTACTTTTCTTCTAATCTATTTATAATCCATTGTAATCCTAAGAGCGAAACTTGAAAGTTGTTTAATAATAACATATGCTATACAAAATGGTGGAAGGAAAGATAAATGAGAAGAGACAAGTAAAATATAGAAGCCTGAGAAATTAAAACACAAGAAGTTGCTATGGTCCTCTTTGTAATAGTCATGAGGCTCAAGTCATGGTAAACGACTTTTCTACTACTCATTTTCTGTATCACTCTTAACAATTTAGCCAATGCCTCAAATGTCAAGGTGCTTTCCTTGATGTCGTGCCCCAGACTGTCATTCTTGAGGAACCTAAGGTTTTGCTTATCTTTCCTACATGAATATTGTGGCCTCCCAATTAAATTTATCAGTGAATAAGTCAGAACCAGGAAGCACCTCAGGAGATTCTTTTAAAACCTTCAATATTTCTTACTTTCCTAATTGCGGAGCAGCAATTCTAATTCCCTTTGAAAGAATCAATCTCAAAAGTCAACACCATAATCCCTTTTATTGTCTGTTCACTTAGTGGTCTGAAGAGCCGGAATTGCCCAGGTGATAGTGTTAACTTACCAATTAATGATTCCTTTGCTGTATCTTCTGATATAAACACTACTGCTTTGGTTACTGAGACAAAAGAATCAACATCACCCAGAATTTCATGAGTGGAAAGTTACATTTTGAGAAAGACTAATTTTGTGTAGGGCCTTCTGAAATCCAGGATTCCCCACCTCAGTCCCTTTCAGTCAATTGATAATTGGCAGCTTTGCATGATACCTTAGACAAGAATAGAGGAAGAGATAAAGGTGCAGTGTCAAAACCCACTTATGCCTTCATAACTTTGTCAGGTCCAGTTTGGTATATCTCTTTCCATTTGAGGATGGGGGACTTGGGAGTACACTTGACTTTATACATGAATGGGTTGTAAAATTCATAGTGTGAAGTTTCAGGTCCCATGGTCACATGTTTAGTTGTAAATAGGTACTAGAGACAAATGAGGATCTATTATTCTAAATAAGAAGAGACCCTCTAGAAAAGGGTAATGGCTTTGACCACAAAGCTTAAGAATTTCTTCTGTGATTCTCCTAGGGGCTAACCACAAATAAAACCATTGGATTTCCTGGGTAAAATAGTGAAGTTCTTTCCAGTAGAGTCTGGTCATCTGAAGATCCTTCTTTTCTCTAACCTTCCTTGGAATTGGTACTTTTTAATGTATCCCCTAAATGCTCAGATGGCATATTCCAAAGCAGTTACATTTTCTCTCCTAAAACTAAAATGGCTCAAGTATAATGCCCTTATAACACAAATAACTGCACCTTATCATTCACCTTGTTTGAGAGAGTTCACGTTGCCCTGGAGACATCTTTTGGAGAAGTTAATATTAGGCTTCTGTGTTGTATTTTTATTTCCTATTATCTGGAAAATGTATATTTTACCTATGTATATTTCACCGTTGGCTCCTAGTTTCCCTTGATCTAGAATAATGTTGTAGGATGGTGAGACAATCCATTTCTCTAAAGGGGATCTCTAAAGGTTATCTCTTTTCTAGACTCAGAAGATGTGGAATTTTTCAGATGTAGGAGTCTCAGGAAGATGACTAATATCTAATATAATAATGAATGATTCCTGTTAGGTCTGAAGTTGCAGTCAAGGAAGATTAACAACTCAAAGCACTTACTGATTTGAATGAGGCTGAACAATATGAGTACATTTGACAACCAGGTTCTTAAAAAAGAAGACCATTAAGGACATCATTCAAACACAAAATCCAGTATACTTCAAGCCACTTTTACCAAACCTTGAGCCTGTGGACAAGACATGTTTCAAAATTTTTAGTTTGTGTTTTTTTTTTTAAGGTTTTATTTATTTGACACACAGAGAGAGAGAGTAGGCAGTGAGGCAGGAAGAAAGAGAAGGGGAAGCAGGCTACCTGCTGAGCAGAGAGCCCAATGTGGGGCTGGATCCCAGGACCCTTGGATCATGACCTGAGCCAAAGGCAGAGGCTTTAACCCACTGAGCCACCCAGGCGTCCCTAGTTTGTGTTATTTTGATGTGGAAAATGTGAATGTTTTCTTCTTGGATGGATTCAAACTTTCTGAACAATGCTATGTTCCCATAGTCATTTGTCCTTGGGGAGATATGGATAAATGGCTTTAGACCAGGGTGGGCAAGAGACATTCACTACACTGAACCTATCATGATTCTCTCTATTTCTTAATGACAGAAAAAGAAGACAGTTCTAATATGTAGAGATGGGGGAACACTACCAGATTTGTTGCTTTGTCCATTCTTTATTAAAACTTCTCTGCCGACTTTTTCCTATTTATTCAACAAATCTTCCATCTTTTTTCTTATTTGCTAAACCCACTCATTTGAAGTTTCTTTGTCTCTCTTCATGCACATTCCCCTGACTTTTCAAAGAGTACTTGCATAAACATAGCTTTTAATGAATAACAAATAACATGTAGGGGATGCCATATTTAAAACATTTTTAATTCCAACTTAATCGCAAATATTACTACAAGGCACAGGTATTTAAAGCTGCAAGAAATATTTGATGGATAAGTGTTAGATGACTTTGTATTATGCTTATAGATATTCATATGTCTATGATTATTCTAAAATTAATTCTTATAGTGAAATTTCTGGGTCAAATGGGTACATATTCATAAGGAGCTTGAGTAAACTTGGCCCCAGAAAAGGTAAATTAATTTGTAATTCTACCAATAGTGTACAAAGGGCTTATTTCTTTATGACTTTGTTAACTTGAGATTTATTAATAAAAACAATCTTTGACAATCTGTTAAGTAAAAGATATCATCCCCTTATTTTTTAAATGTAGGAATAACCTACTCTAATAGGTTTCTTATAATAATTTTTGCCATTTTTAAAGAAGTTTTTTTTCTTATTGATTTCTAAGAACTTTTTATATATGAAGAATATTAAACATTTACTTGTAACTTATGTTTAAAATATTTTTCTCCAATTTTAACATGGCTTTATAGTAGAAGAAACGTATATTTTAAATATATATGTGATAAATATAGCAATATTTTCCTTAAATTTTTTCTAAATTTATTTATTTGTCAGAGAGAGAGAGAGCGAGTGAGCACAGGCAGACAGAGTGGCAGGCAGAGGCAGAGGGAGAAGCAGGCTCCCTGCTGAGCGAGGAGCCCGATGTGGGACTCGATCCCAGGACGCTGGGATCATGAACTGAGCCAAAGGCAGCCGCTTAACCAACTGAGCCACCCAGGCGTCCCTCCTTAATTTTTTTTTGGCTTAGATGCATTGATAGCATGCCTAGAAAGCTTTATCTGCACTAAATTTGTATAAATGTTCCCCTAGAGTTTCTTATAAATATTTTGTCTTATTACTTCAATATAAATCTTTATGCAATCTGTATTGCATTCTAGGGTATATCTTGGGGGGAGCGATCCATTTTTTTCCCAAACAATAAGATCTCTCTTCTATTTATTAAATAAATTGTTCTCCCTCCCCTGATTTAAAGCACCATCTTATCCCATACTGAATCCTTAAGTATGCTAGTACTTAACCTATTTGTGGACATTTTTTCTATTTCCTTCATTATATTCGATTCTGTGACTCTACACTGTTTTCATTATTGCAGATTTTAAAACATTTTAAACATTATATTTAGTTCTTAGTTTGACTCTGTTGGTGAGAACATATTGTTATTTTCCAAATGACTCAATTTGTTGAAACTATATAATCTGGGGTTTACTCCTAGAATATTGCTACAATGTTGTTTTGAATAGACGTTATATTCCTATTTTAAGTGTTTATGACATTTGTATTCATCTCCATAGCTATATTAGCAACAGTTATTTAGTTTTAACAATATTTAACTGGTTTCAAGACACTATCTTGACTTAGTAGATAACATATTTTATATTCTAGGAGACTTTGTTTTGATTCTCTTCTTAGTGGATTCAAATTAGACTTGATGTAATATTTTGTTTTGCAGGAGTTCATGAGTAAAATCCTTTTTAGCTCATACACAGACATATACATGAACATAAACACAAATACATATATATCTATAGCTCTCTTTTTGATGTTAGTATACAAGCTTGCATTTTAGCTGGGGTTAGTTCTTTAGAGAGATGAAGTTTTCCTTAAAAATATCTGTAGATGTTAATTTTTAGTATAATTCTTAATTTTGATTTATTATTCAGATGGTTCTAGAATACTGCTTATTTTATCCTGGAGAATTATGCTTTGGTATATGAATTATTGAGTATCTTAGATTATCATTTTGTTATTCTTACATAAAACAACTATTTTGATATATACATTGATTAATTACTCCATTGTCTTTGACATTTTGTGTCCCTGATTATATATCGAGACTTCCCTAATTTTTTAATTATACGTAGCATACTTTATTTCTGCTTATATATTTTCATTTTGGTCATGCAAAATTTTCTTTAAGAAAGTTCAGGTAATTAGCACCCTTTCGTAGAGCAACAACAATCCCACATACTCTGTGTTTACTCTGTATTTTCAAAAGGTTTTCTACAATTACATCCTTAACTTTTTCTTCTGTTGCAATGTGTTGTTTTTCCTTGGAATTTTTGTTTTTAAGTCACTGTATTGCACATCATCTTTTTGGGTTTGTACATCTTATCACTGATTTGATTTTTCTGTATTCTTTATACATTTTAATATACATTTAAATTCCCTTATTTCCTTTATTTCATACTAGTCAAGGCTTAGTTAGCCTTGGACTTACTCTCTATTCTGCATTTTAGTCGTGCTCAGTTTTATTTCAATTTAATGTCATTATTTCATTTGTTTCTTTAATAGAGTAAAAGATTTCAGACTTCTGATAACATGAAGTGATACTTTCTTATAAATAAATCTTCTGCACTTGGAATGTATTTCTTCCTTCTAGCTTACATAGAGCCCCTTCAAATTTCCTATTAGTTTAAATTTATAGTTACCCATTCTAGGGGCACCTGGGTGGCTCAGTCAGTTAAGGAGCCAACTCTTGATTTCAGCTTGGCTCTTGGTCTCAGTGTTATGAGTTCAAGCCTTGCTTTGGATTATACACTGGGTGTGGAGCTACTTTATAAATAGATAAATAATAACTAATTAATTAATTTGTAGTTACTCCTGCTTGAATAAAAGGGATTAATTCAAGCCCAGTGTTTGTCATTAAACCACTTAGGTGATTGTGTTTGGGCCTGTAGATCTTAAGCTAATATTCAGATGATGTGCACAACTATGAACCTGATTTTGGAGGACAGTGCTAATTCAGGTAGCATCGACTCTGCTGGACTATAGAAGAATCTCTTACCATATTTGCCAGGGTTGTGGAAGATGATTTTTTTCCTGAATAACTTTAGGCCTTATATAGTCCTTTTAGATACACTGAATCTAAAACTTCAATTCCCCAACTACTCTTAGAGTTTTCTTTTAAATATATTTTTTAAAGATTTTATTTATTTACCTGACAGTGAGAGAGGGAACACAAACAGGGGGAGTGGGAGAGGGAGAAGCAGGCTTCCTGCTCAGCCCGATGCAGGGCTCGATCCAAGGATCCTGGGATCACAACCCACACTGAAGGCAGATGCCCAACAACTGAGCTACCCAGGCACCCCTATCCTTAGGGTTTTTTTTTATCTCTCTTCTCTCCTGGTTCTGAGCTCATATATCCCTGTAACATTCCCCATTACTTACAATCTGAAAATTGTTACACATTACTGAAATTATTTGTTAATAGAAGAAAAGTAGGAAGGACCAGTGTGAAAGAGAGGGAGGTGAGCAGAAGAGGGGATTCTTTTAAATGTTAGTAAAAAAAAAACAAACCAAAAAACAAACCAAAAACAAAACCCAAAAAACTGGTAGGAGAATTGATGAATATTCAAACTATTACTGTTGCAATGTTACATTTTTTTCTGTGCTGAGGGTGAGGACTGTGTTCTCAGAATGTGAACACATATTAAATGTGCCACAGGCAAGAGAGCCAGTGGACCGTACCAGGTTGTATGAAGAGCTGTGTGGAGAAAAGAGTGAAGGAGGAGGGAGTTGCACCACTACATATACCTGCCTTTGGGATTTAACTTTATCCTGAGGGAGGTGTTGAAATGTCCAAAGCTGCTGTAAAACACGGTGAGACAGAAAGATCTCTTTGGCAATAATTTGATTGGAGCAGGAGGAGACTCTTGATGGGAAGAGCACATAGGAAGCCATAGCAATCACCCAGGCAAGAAAAAGATAACATCTTGGAGGGAAAATGGAAGATTTTGTGATTGAAATAGGGGGCAAGTCAATGGGAGGAATCCAGGGCAACACTTATGCATTTGGTTAATGTTACAGGGTAAATGAGTGTGACAGTCACTGGAATAAACTGGCCTGTTGGGTCTGCAGTATTGAGTGATAATGAGTTCAATTTTGGAATTTTGTTAGTGATTTCATAGATACAATCTTCTACACAGGCAATGATCACTTTGACTTTACTGGAACAACGATAACACAATGCTTCCAAGGATAACATAAGGTGAATATTTAGTATGCATGTATTGCCTAAACTCGTTGGATTGTGGTGCATTGCTGCTAAGGCCAAAGAAAGGGGAGAAATTAACCAGAGAGATCAGTATTTAAATCAGGGTTGTGTTGGCAGTGTAAGGGAGTGAGAAAAAGCTTAGCTTTGAAAGGCAGGAAATTAACATCCTTGAACGGATTTTACTCATTAACAGTAGGATTTGGGGCAAGGCACTTAGTCACTTAGTCATAAGCTCATAGATAATATCATCTTTCAAATTATTTCAGAGTCTTAAGATTTGAACTAGATAGTTGATATGAAATTGTTTCCATATGCTGGTTTCATATCTGGAATGATGAGAAACAAAATATTACATATCTGTTGGAAATTGCATTGGGGCAGAAGTGTTCTGGTGAGCTACCTTAAAATGTAAATAAGACTAGCCTTTTGTGCATTTTAATGATACCTTTGATAAAAGAACATATTTAATTCAATTTTTAAAAACATAATAGTTTGAAGACTAGAACATTGCAAATGTAAATTCTGACACATTACAAATAAAATAAAGCTAAATGGCAGTACTTAGTGCCAAAGAGGATATTTTTTGCAGTCAATTTTTTAATTAGCATTTTCCTTTATTAAAAATACAAGAAGAGAGAAAAGAAAATAGTTTTGCATTCAATATTAATATAATTTTCAACTCCAGGCTATGATTACATCATAAATATCACAGCCAAAATTCTTACAGAACTAAATACAGAGCATTTCATATTCTTTCAAATAAGTTCACATAATTAAGAAAGTGTTTTTCAAATGAAATAGAATTATCTCATTTACTCTGCTGTATTTACATATGTCTTTCATGAAGAGCTATTTGGCAGTAAATCTAGCTGTTCTTTAAATAAGCATACTAAAATACTTCAGAGTCTAAAGTTCTACTAAGAGGGAAAAAAATCCACACCAATTTTGCCTCTGAAGAGATATTATCACTGCTCTTTTTGTTGGTCTAGAGACAAAATATTGGAGAAAATGGAATTTTACCAAAAACAAGTTATGAATTCTCTTTCATAGAATCTTATCCTACAGTTTTTTCTTTTTAACAAACCAATAAAAATTAATGGATTAGGAAAAAAAATCCTTACTCATTCACCTCAAAGTATTTTGGAAAAAAGAAACTGATAATTATTTACCCAGTGGCAATCCTAGGTAAGCTCCCCTGAGGCAGAAGTCCAAATGAAAGACTTAAACACTGCAAATTGTTTGTCACATGAAGCCCTGCGCATTCAAAACTGAAAACAAGGCAGCCCCACATCTGATTGGTAGATATTATTCACTAGTGTCCATTCAGCACCTTGGTTTGAATGGGTTTTATTGCCAAGTTTAAATTTTAGGTGTGTTAATATCTGACAGAGATTCTATTTTAATTCTGTTGGCTAAAAAGAATATTTTAACAGTTGAATGGGTTTGAGAATAACAACTTTTCAGCTTGTGCCTGAGTGTCAGCTCATTCTTGTTGATACTAGGGGATTAGACTAGTCGTTCAGAGTCTGTCTTTACAGTTAGGCTGCTTGAGTTTGAATCCTGGCTTGGCTGGCTACTTAGTAACCATGTGACTTGAAACACATCACTTTCCTTCTCTGTCCTCAGTTTCCCTAACTATAAAATAGGGAAGATAAGAGTACCTTATTGTTGAGGTCATGATATGAGTAAATATACAAAGTGTTTAGAACAGTTCCTGACACACTATCTGCTCAGTAGTTAAAAGCTCTCATTACTATTATCAGCTCAGAGAATAGTTAATAAAGCTGATAAGGAATGAGAAAGGAATAGGCTCATTGATGGTACCTTTGACGTTGCAGGGATTTGGGGTAGGAATACACCATTGGCTATGCCAAAGGATTCTCCTTCATATTGCTTGGGATAAGTCTTGAAAAACCAAGAGGAAGAGTATATCGCTATATCTCTGAATGCTGGTGACCTAATCAGAAACTTTCGTTCTTTTCTTACTGGTAACATTCATTCCCAAATGAATCCTTCCTCCCCCACTCTCTACCCCCGCAAACTTGCAAAACCCACATGCCTCACTTGAGAAATACATGTGCCAAGTTTGAAATTTTAAAATTCAAACTCCTTTAATTTTTTGCATACACATAAATTCTGGCAAATTTCGATGCTGGAAAAAAAAAAAAACAACACACACACGTTTTGCTTGTTGGAATGTTATTATCACTCCAAACGAATGAACAGATTTCTTCAGCCTTTCTAAATGTAATTCATTTCTGAGAAGACAATAAGGATGAAGAATTTCTTCCTCAAGGGTCACACTGAAGGAGGCAGAGATAGTACTGAGTTTGTGCACACAACATACAGAATAAGTTTCCTCTCATGTATAACTGGTTATTTTATATACTTCCCTTTGCAAAACTCCCAATGAGACAACATAGCCTTGACAAAATAAGAAGGAGTTTTAACTGGAGCCTATAATCCTCACATAACCCATTATGATGGATAGTTTTATATGTCAAATTGGGTAGGCTATATTACCCACATTTGGGTGGGCTATATTACCTACATTTTCAATCACATACTAATACGTATACTAATCTAGGTGCTGCTGTGAAGTTATTTGGTAGAAGTAGTTAACATCTGCAATCAGTTGACTTTAGGTAGACTATCCTTGATAATGTGCATAGACCTCATCCAATGGTAGAAAGGTTTATTGGCAAAACAGGTTTCTCCCTTTCATTGTGGGGTCTGCAGTGCCAGCTTCTACCTGGGAGTTCCAGCCTTTAAGCTTGCTCTACAAATTTTAAACTCCGACCAACTAAACCCCACAATCTCATAAGACAATTCCTTGATATAAATCTCTTTACATATGTGATTACATATAAATATTCATATATATATGAATGAAGTAAATGTTTTAATATATATATAAATCTCTCTCTCTATATCTATCTAACTATCTATATATATCTCACTGATTCTGTTTCTTCTCTGGTAGAACCTTGACTGACAGACTCTTCATCTTAATTTGATATAAAATGCAAAGTGCAAATTTCACTGGCAAGACTTTGTACTTAAACTGCAACAACACTACTGATTTTCAGAATTGAAGCATCTGATATAGTTGGTTTTTAACTTTTTATTGAAACATTAGCCAGACATACATACACACACACACAGAGAGAATAACACATTTCCAATTGAACACACCTGTGGAATCAACATCCAAATAAAAAAACATAACATAATCTGTTACTAGAAGTCACCTTGGTGATTGTCATCGTGTCTCCCCTGCTCCAAGGGTAAATAGTGACTTGGCTTCTAATTGCTTAGATTAGTAATCAGACATAAGATTTTTAGATTGGATGAGTAAATGTGACTTGAGGATAGATATCATTATCATTAGACTTGCCGTGAGGTCTTCAAGCAAAGAGATAATCTCTTTACTCAGAGGTTGCTATTTGTTAAGACCCACTAAAATTTAGAACAAATGATGAATTTTTCTTGTTATTTTAAAGTCTAAGTCATTGGAGAACTTTCCTTAAGTGCATATTATAGAATCTACTCCAATTAATAAGGAAATCCAAGTCCATAGAGTAGGGGATTTAGTAGGCAGATTTCTGCCCTCACATTATTTAATAATTAATTGCAAAAATAATTTTGTAAAATGGAAATTTGTTTCCTTTCAAATGTCAAACCAGTGATACTGTAATGGTCTTCCTGAATATTCCATCTTTTTTTGAAAAAAAAAAAAAAGACTTGATTTAAATATTTGAGAGAGAGCAAATGCACAAGCTTCAGGGTGGGAGAGGGGGTTGCAGAGGGAGAAGCAGATTCCTCGCTGAGCAGGGAGCCTGGACCCGGATCCAAGGAGCCATCCCAGGACTCCGGGATCATGACCTGAGCTGAAGGCAGATGCTTAACTGACTAAGGTGCCCTCCAGCTTTTTCATAAAGATACATAGATCAGTCTTTGCTGAAAAGATACTTTCTATTGATATGCACTATATGAAAATATCCCTATTGTTGATATTTATGAGATCTATTATTGATAGCACTTTACTGACTTTGTGAAGCTCCCCTAGTCTTCTGCAGATTTGTCCTGGTATCACGTATGCCATCAGTCCACAATTCCTTACTGGAAAGTTAACCCACGGTAAATTCCAACTTGATGTACATTTTAAAATTAAATAAATATCAGACAATTATTGGTGTAACTAGTACAACTTCAGAACTTGTATTAAAAAACTCTACGTCGGTGGTGCAAAATAGGACTTCTGCACCCAGGAGGGTTTGTGGGAAGTTGGATGGTTGGGAAATGAAGCCAGGAAAGGACTCCAAAGTCCCTGTGTACCCTCTCTTAAGTCCTGTCTCCTCTGGCAAGTAACCTCTCAGATACTTGTTACAACAGCTCCTCTCTCTTGGTCAGTGTGAGCACTCAATCCTATTCCTCCCTTAGGAGGACATTATTCAGATCTAAATATATACCACTCCCCAAATCCCTTAGGTTATAAAAAATTTTGTGGCATTTGATTTATTGAGATGAGAAAAGGAAAAAAGGTATCAGGAGAATAGAAAGCACTGTTAAATAGCTTGACTATTCTAGCTCTCACTGTGGTGATGGGAACAAAATCAGATCAACCTGTCTGTTGGGGATTTCCATGTTGATAAAACTTATGTATTTATTTCATGGTCATTTAGGTGCAAGTCTTACCTTCACTAATATATCACAGACTTTTTAAGGAAAAGATATCTTCCCAATAAATCTTTGTGTTGCCTCTATAGTGTCTAAAATTCAGTATTTGTCATATGGATTAAAAAATAGTCATTTAGCTTTTAGTATTAACCCACTAAAATTGGAACAAATTTAGATTTTCTGACCATTGCCTAATCTTTTAAAGGAAGAATAAGCAGAACAAATCTAAATAAAGACTTAATATATCAACACTTGGGATGCTGCACATTATTCTGGTTATTTCATCTTGAGAAACAGAACATCAACAAAAATAATAGAAAAAGAGTAAGGCGATCATGAAAGAACTGTGACAAGGACATGAGCAAATCCTATTAAATTATTGATCTCATTGCTTCCTTTAGTTACAAACCTTCACAGCAAAACTCCTTAAAAAGCTTATCCATTCTATTTGGATCTGATTTCTCTACTCCAATCTCCCTCAAATCCTCCCTAACCCACCTTTCTCCTGTACCAAATTCATTCTACCAAAACTGGGCCTCAGGGACCACATATTTCAGGTTCTAAATGACTTGACTTCCCATTTGACAAAAGTGACCACTTCCTTCTTTTTGAGGTTCTTGGTTTAACTTCTAGGACATGTTCTTCAGGATGATCTTCTGCCTGCCTCTTCTCAGAGGTTTGTGCCAATTCCTCCTCAACCATCAGATACCTTCAGGTTGAAGTGCTCAGAGCTCACTTGCCTCTTTCTCTGGCTCCATTCTCCCTGTCGATTATGAGCTCAGTCTGATTGCCTGAATTACCCTCTCTGTATGGTGATGACTCTCAAATTTATCATCTCAGTCTCACCTTTTCTAAGACTCCTAGTTCTAATTGCCCATTCAACATCCTTAGTGGATATCTAATGCGTCCAAACTGGCTTCTGTCTTCTCCCAAACTCACCCTGATCTTACCCTGAAAGCCTGTTGCTCACATATTCTCCTCATCTCAGATTCAGGCTAAAATCTAATCTTCAACTCCTCCCTCTCACAGTCAACACTCAAGCCATTCAGCAAATCCTGGTGGCTCCATCTCGAAAATGTTTTCAGAACTTAACCATATCTCACCAGTTCCCCTGCTGCCATCATCTTTCACATGACCTATTGCAATTGTCTTCTGATGATAGCCTCTCTGCTTCACTCTTGCCTTCCCATGGTCTGTTCTCAATATGGCAGCCAGAATGATGGTGTTAAAAAGGAAGCTGGATCACATTATTCGTCTGCTAAAAACTGTTGGCTCTCCAACATACTTAGATCAAAATCCAAAGTCCTTATATTGGCCTGCAAGAGCCAACATGATCTGGCAACCTCATTTCTTACTGCTGTTTTATCTCCCTGTAGTCATACTAGTCTTCTTGCTTCATGCTCAGGATTTCTGCTCTTGTGGTTTCCTCTGTCTGGCCCATCTTTTCCCCAGTCATCACTCCCTCACTTCCATCAAATGAGGTTCTCAGAGAGATGTTCTTTTTCTATCATGTCTGAAATTGCAACCACATCCACATTCCCTAGCTTTCTTTCCTATGTTTAATTTTTTTTCCATAGTAATTATGAACACATGGCATACTACATATTTTGCTTATTTGACACAGAATAAAAGTTTCAAGAAGACAGGGAATTTTTTTTCCTCTGATAAGTATTGCATCACCTAGAATTTTAAGTGCTCAATTATTTCTTGCATCATCATGTGTCTTCCCTTCTCTCTCCTCCTTTCCTCTTTTCTCTCTCTCTCTCTCTTTTTTGTTTATCTTGTCTACTCTGCTTAAGTTTATTCCTTGGATGATCTCCCCACTGACCTGGCTTTAGTTGTTACAAGAAGTATAATCTCAGGGTGTCTGGGTGACTCAATTAAGGTTCCAATTCTTGGTTTCACCTCAGGTCCTAATCTCAGGATCTTGAGCTTATGCCCCTGCTCTGCACTCAGTGGGGAGTCTGCTTGAGATTTTCTCTCTCTCTCTCCCCCCCTCTGGCCCTCACCCTTCTCACACCCATGTGCATGCTCTCTCTGAAAATAAATAAAATCTAAAAAAAAGGAAGTATAATCCCAAACTTGTTTACTACTCATTGTAATAACAATATATTTAGAGGCATTTATTCCTATTAAGGAAAGGAGCCAGGTAACATAGAAATAAAATTTTGTTTTATATAATCAGTAATTGCCATATGGAACATATTCCTATTACCAACAATTTTACTCGGTCTCTCATGATTTTTCCTTGGATTGTTAGACTAACCTCTCCATTGTTATTTGTAGCTTATTTGCGACTATCTTTGATCTTCACACAGTTGCCAATATAACCGTCACACACGGTTAAATATATTTCATTGGCTTCCTATAAATGAGGAGGATGAAATAAATGATGATGATGATAAAGGTATAGAATCAAGTATTTTGATACTGGAGTGAGCCATGTCTTCCCCTCAAAGTCAAATATATATATTTCTATATGAGTTAACCATATCAAGAAGACATTCTGAAGAATGCCTGTATTATACATGTATATAATATTTCCACTACATGAAAAATACTTCTTAGTTGAATTAAACTATGCATATTGCCATTAGAGCTTTAAAACACTTCATTCTTTTAAATAAAGCAGAAATAAAATTGAATCCCATCTTGAGGATCATGATGTATTTCTATAACTCTGTGGACTATTGCCTGTCATTAGGCTCAAGTTTTGGTTTGGTCAGCAGTTTCTCTGCTAAGAACGTCATCCATGAAACCCATTTTAGACTGATTCATTTCTTTGTTAAGTTACATGGTATTTTAGTGGTGCAGAACAGGATAAGTTTTCCTGCAGGAAACACAAAAGTAGAAGTGTTTTCCAAATCTCTCTATACTTGAGTGACATTCTTCACTGGCTCAAACTTCTTTGGTTAATTGATTCTCTAAACAAGACCTCAGCCAACCTTCAGAGCAGCTGTTTCTGGAATAACAGAGACTGGCAAGTGAGGGAATACCTGTGGCTTTAACAGGCAGGCATTTGCTTTCCACCACATTCTAAATTGCCCTCTCTGAAAGGGTTCCTTTTGATGACCAAATGCATCTTGTTTTCTCTTGGTTAAAAAAAAAAAAAAGAAAGAAAGAAAATAGAGTCCTATTTTTTAGACCATGATAACACAAAGCAGTCACTGGAAAAATTGGCAGGAGTGAGTAGAGCCCTAATAGGTTGGCCACTGTGACTTGGGATATTTTTCTGAGAAACCCAGTAATGCCTTTTTCATTTTGGAATAGATTTCTTTCCCCCAGTGGCACTCCAGAAGCCTTGCTGTCTGTTTCAATTATAAATCCCCAGTCTTCTCATCACAGACTCAGGGTTATATCTGACTTCTGGCAATTTATGATCAGACTTAAAGCATTTAGCTAGTGAATTGTACCATTTGTTGAGCATGTAAAAATTTCTGACACTTGGAGCCAAAATTAAAATGTCATTTACTAAATGAGTGTGTTAATAGCCAGGGAATCTTACAAGAGAGATAACCAGTGTCTCTCTTAAAATCCTAGAATTTTAGAACTGGAAGGGAACTTAGTGATCACTTATACTCTAACCCTTGATTTTACATATGAGAAAGCTGAGGCCAAGAAAGATTAGTACCTGGTTCAGAGTCACACCTGGCTTACATGGATCAGTTTCCCCATTCCCTTCAAGAGGCTGTTTCATGTTCCATGAATCTCTTTTCACTCTAATCTGCTTTTGTGGAAGAGCAAAATTGGAAGCCAGACCAAAGGTCTTAGGCATTTATTTTCCATTATTGGTAGTTCTCTTTTCCCTACTCTGGTCGAGCAGGGTGGGTAGGTGAAGGAAGACTGCACAAACTGAGAAGCCCCTGAGGTGATATTGCTTGACTTCAGCCTAATAGGCTAATAGGGGACCATTAGAATATAGAATTATGGGACTGAGCTAAATGACTCTAGAAATCCTTAGCCCTCAAAGAAGAGTTCCCACTAAAATAGGCTGAAAGGGACAAAACTTGCTGTCCTGGGAATTAGGTTTATTAAGTAAATGTTTTAAGTAAGGTAACCATTGTCCCCTGTTTAGAAATCCTTTATTGAATAGAGACTGGTGTATCAGTGTTACAGAAAAATTTGACCAATAATTTCAGTTGTTGATCTTTCAAAGAAGTGCACTGACTCCAAAGTTTACTCTTTCAATAAATATAAACTTCCAAACTCATCCCCTGCCCAAAGTATTGCTTGACTTCTATATATTTTGGGGTGTTACTGTTGTAGGCTGAGTGAAACAAGAGGGGGATGAAATTATCTTTCTTAGAAAGACTACAAACAGATAAGAAAACCTTTTGGGGTCTGATGGCACATATTGCATAGATCACTGGGCATGGTGCATAAACAATGAATTTTGGAACCCTGAAAAAAATAAAATAAAAAAATAGTAGAAGGCAGGAGAGCATTTTGGATAATTGTTTTCAGTCAGTGTGTTTGGATACATTGGATCACTGTCAAGTGACCTGGGTACGTCGTGATATCCAGATTTTCCATTATTTTTGGTTTCAAGGCAACTACTATCAAATAAAGCATATGTTTGAAAAACAAACTAAGAAGACACTTTGGAAAGACCACAGAGTCTGAACTTTTGGAATTAAGAGCCATTTATCACTTATGGTTGAGACACTGGAGTTTGACAAACTTGATAAGAAATTAGGAGATTATTATTATTATTTTTAAAGATTATATTTATTTATTTGACAGAGATCACAGACAGAGATCACAGAGATTTTATTTATTTATTTGACAGATAGAGATCCACAGGTGGAGAAGCAGGCAGAGAGAGGGGGAAGCAGGCTCCCTGCTGAGCAGAGCCTGATGCGGGGCTTGATCCCAGGACCCTGAGATCATGACCTGAGCCAAAGGCAGTGGTTAAACCCGCTGAGCCACCCAGGTGCCCCAGGAGAATATTTTTGTAGTCCAATACTTTCAGAGTTGTTTGAGGCAGAATGAACCTATTAAAGTGATGTTCATAGTACTGCTGCAGCATGCTATTGAGAGTCTTGGGAACCCTAGAAATGTATTAGGCTTTGAGTTTTCCTATAGTTGACAGTGAGTGGCTCTGCACTTGGAGTATAAATTGCCTTTCTGAGAAACATTTTTTTTCCCCTAAGTCATCTTGAACATTCACATCTGATGGTGTTATATTCAGGTCTTAATTATTAGGATATCCGAGAGTGTCTGCTGCATGGTAGATACATGTTTTTGACGAAAATGTTTTGAAGGGGCGGGGGGTGGGAGGTTGGGGGACCCTGGTGGTGGGTATTATGGAGGGCACGCATTGCATGCAGCACTGGGTGTGGTGTAAAACTATGAATTCTGTTACGCTGAAAAGAATGAAATAAAAAAAAAAAAGAAAATGTGAAAAGTTTATAAATTTGGATTTGATTCAGAGAGGGAGAGAGACTGAATGATAGGTTTTAGTATTTGGATGAGGCCATGTTCAGGGTTAGACAAGCTCTTCCAGCCCACTGGATCCTATCACCCAGAGGCTTATGGGGGTTACAGGTCATTCATTACATTTCCTTCTAACCAGTTTGGAACAAAAACAACAGATAACTCATCAAACCACAACATAATAACCAATGATTTTCTGTGGTGGCCTGAGACTAATGTTTTGATATATGTAAATTAAGAAATATTTTTAAAAAGGTGATATTGTTAGGGGGCTCTAAATCTCCAATTTCTAATAATTCATCTACTAGGTTAATAGATTCAGTTTTTCTCAGCAAGCATTTATTGATGCCTGGATATTTGTGAAGTATTTGACTTGCATAGAGATGGAAGACCCCAGATATTCCATGTGAGAAAGTCCAAAATAGATTTCCATTAAATTTTGTTTTAACTATGATCTTTATTTGAAACAAGACAAGAGAATCTGATGTCTTGGTATTTTACAAACTGTATATAGAATAGTAATTTGATTTCCCTTTTACCACTTCCAGGAGTTCCTCCGATTTGACTAATTATACTAATATGATTATTTGGAAATACTCTGGCTTCAGTATGTTAGTTTTGGTGACTACAAAGGATTTGATATATCTACATGTAAATTCAGGAGATGATATTCATAATTTATGTCACATCATGTAAGTGAATTCAACATTTGAGGTTGATTTGTTGGAACACCATTGGAAGGAAGTGCTGATAGAGGCAGAAAGGTTTTCAAAGCAGAGAGGTATCAAGTTCAGTAACACCTCATTAGGTGCAAGTGCTTTGTCTGCAGGGAAGAAAAATTAATGATATCTCCATATCTTGTGACACTTGTCTTCATACCTTAGCAGCACAGACACCCTGTTTCTATACTAAAACTCTCTGTAAAACTATCTTTCCTGGGCCATGGTCCTTGACCTTCTTATAGTGGGACTCATTTTAAAAGTTCAAAATTGGTGAGGAATCACATTGAAAAAATAATGACCATCATGTCCCTAGAAATAATGCAAGTAATAAAACTATAAAAAGAAAGGGTACAGAGAATACTAAATGGGATAGATGAGAAAAAAAATAAAATCCTACATACTATAGTGAACTTTTATACCAGAAAATACAATGAAAAATTTCTAAAAGTTTCCAGAGAAACACAGAAGATTACTTATAAAGTAATGAGTCATAGATATTAGACTTCTCAACAGGGATATTAGAAACATGTAGACAATTGAGCAATATTTTGAAGGAAAAATATTTTAAATATTAGACTTCTATAGCCAAATAAACTATTGTTTAAATATTAAGATGAAATTAACATGCCTTCAGACATATAAAGTGTCAGGTGATTCAACTCATAGGGACGCTTTTTAAAGAACCCTTAAAGAGTGTACTCCCAAAGGAAGAAAAATGAATCTAAAAGTGATAAAATATGGAAAATAAGGACAAGTTCATTGTTATAAAAAAGCATTAAAGATGTATAGCCATAGTGATCTAAAAATAAGATTCTAGATAGTATCAATGACAAGGAAGTATGGTATGAAGGATAAGTCACAGGGAGATGTAAGCTTGTAGAAATTTTAATCTTGTTCATAACTAAGACACAGATACTTACAAACTTTATCAGAAGTAGGGGGAATAAAACCTCATGAGTTTTATGTAAGGTGTGCTTGCCAGAATAAAAATAGGATGTATAGTTATTAAAATAGCAGAAGAAAATTTGATTTAGAGAGTGGAAAGTGATAAAAGAGAGAAAACAAAGTAAAATTATTGTAAAATAAAATATAAACTAAGATGACATAAAGAAGACTGTTATAACAGTAATTACAATAAGTGTACATGGGTTAAAATCACTACCAAAATGAAAGAAGCAATATCTAAGGGAAGAAATCAATAAAATCAAAAACAGCACACAATAACAGAAAAGGTATAAAAAGGAAACACAATTCTTTAAAAAGATTGATCAAATATGTTGTGAGAACCAGTCAAGAGAAATGGAGATAGGTTGCAAATTTTAAAAGTGGGAAATAACTACTAGAAACAGAAATAAAAAGTGACATTATTCAGAACAACTATATGCTAATAATTCCAAAAGCTTAGATAAAATATATAAAATATATGAATTTGTTATGATTTCCATGTGTAATTTCAACTTTTTAATGCCTTTTGTTTGAATTTAGAGGAAGTTCGCCTCGGTTGGACATGCCAAAGGAACCTTTCATTTTGATTCAAGATCATGATAATTTGCCAAGCCCTTTGGGAGCCTTATAGTCATATCACTAATCTCTTAGGTTTACAAGAGAAGATGGATGGGCTTATTATGTTAAAATAGCTTGCAGTAAAATACTGCATCCAGAGGATACTAACTAATGTTAGTAAATGAATGATAAAGTGAATTATATAATTATGGAACAAAATGCAATCAAAAGCCCCCATTATCCATTCATGGCAAGAATGCATCATCAGGGACGCCTGGATGGCTCAGTTGGTTAAGCAGCTGCCTTCGGCTCAGGTCATGATCCCAGGGTCCTGGGATCGAGTCCCACATCGGGCTCCCTGCCGAGCAAGGAGCCGAGCTCCTTGCTCGGCAGGGAGCCTGCTTCTCCCTCTGCCTCTGCCTGCCACTCTGTCTGCCTGTGCTCGCTCTCTCTCTCCCTCTCTCTGACAAATAAATAAATAAAATCTTAAAAAAAAAAAGAATGCATCATCAATGCTAATTGAGTAATCCAATCAGTTATGGTCATCTCATGCTTGGGGGCTCTATGTGTTTTATTTTTTACTAATTAGACAGTAGAATGAGACTAGGAAATTTGAGCTTGAAAAGGGTCCTGGGATTTTCAGTGGGATCCCATGAACCATTCTCCCGTGGATCCATCTTAGCTTTTGGGTATTGTTGTTTATTCCTTTCTTTCAAGGTCTCTAACTTTGATACTCAGAAAGTGTTCTGAGTGACTTTTTGTTGCTTATCAGTAACTTGGACTGACTACTACGGGATTCAGTTTCTCTGTGAAGGCAGAAGAATTTATAATTTTCAGGGTACTTTTTTATACTCCAGAGATCTGAAGGGAATAGCTTACCAGTAAAATAGTAACATTTCTGCAAAAGACTGGAATATAATACTTAAAATAATTGGGACCTGTGGAATTCCTAGGGGAGGAAAAGGTATTTGTTCTCTTCAAAAGCATATGTGAGAATGTCTATCCTTAACTTAATAAGGTGTTTGGCTAATTTTGGAACACTGAAAAAAAATAAAATATAAAATAAAATAAAAATAAGGTGTTTGCCAGGACTGTAGCATTATTTTACATTTAGATAATATGACCAAATAAACCTCTGGCACATTTATAAAGTTAGCCAGCAGATCAGAACAAAAAACCGAGACCATTTGTATCTAAATACTCAGAAGTAGCTGGAGATGATGATAAAATAAGCTCTCATGATAATCGGCCTTGTTAGCTGACCAGTACTGGCTTCAAAAAAGCATGCTATTCCCAAGGAGATTCTTTTGGTTCTGATCTGGTTGTCTTCTGGTTTGATTCTAGTCTGGATTCAGCATTTTCTAGAGAGCAGTTATGAATATCATGCTCATTTGGCTTCATGCTTGAGTGCATGGCTGTTAGAAAAAAGCTGAATGATAAATGAGTTCAGGGTTTGAGTGACCAGTTATCTCTAAGTCATATCTGTATTTGTTAAATACTGATTTATATCTGAGGAATGAAGAAGAGTCCGTTTTATGTCATACCTTGAACTTGCTTTTCCCAAACATATGCCTTGGAATTTAAAACCTAAAGAATTTGTTAATTTTCTTCCCAAACCTTGTACCTTATATAGTGCTCCTCAATTTCATATTTTACTATCACGGAACATCTGGGCAGAGTCTCTTTGTTTTAGATTAGTGGACTTGGCTGTTAGATTGATGGAAATAAGGAAACCTTTTCTATTAGATAAAGATTTTGTTTCTCACCTCCCATGCAGGGAATGAATATTATCTTTTTATAGTGAAAGAAAGCAATTAGATAATATTTTTTTAAAAGGAGGGCTTGGGAAAAAAGATATCTAGGATTTATTAAGGCTTACATGCCATCATCTAAAACAGCAATAGTTAGCACAGTGTTTTAAAGTGTATAGTGATTTCCATATGTTATCTCATTCATTTGTTCATTTACTCACTTCTTGAATACTTACCAGCACCAACCATATAGGCAATTGCTGTGTAATCTTTCAAACAATTCTGTGAATTGGATGCTGTCCATGTTTGAAAGATACAGTGTATGTCTGTATGTGAACCTATGCATCATTTTGTGATGGGGTTGATCTTAATGATATTTCTGTTTATTCAGTCTTTTTTAGGGCTTCTATGAATTATGGTGCCCATAAGGCCAAAAGCTTGAAACAATGCCATGCCTTTTATGGATAACCACACAGTCTCCAGGTACCAACTGTGTACAGGGCGATCCATGTTTCACTGGATTTAGCAGACATAAAGGTTGGTCAAGAAGTACTTTGTGCACCAGACAACTATGAATGCCATGTACCCTAATACTTATGTGAGGAAATAAAAGAGGTAAATAGAAAAGATCACTTTAATATATTTAAGAACTAATAAACTTGATTCTGTGCTCTATTTAAAATTAAATGCCTGTGCTAGGCACTCCAATGTAACTCCAGTTGTAATGAATATCATTTGATTATTACTTAGCTTTCTATCATAGCAAAAGTCCCACGACTGGTAATTACTGATTTATTTTACCATCTCTTCCTCTAAACTGAGCTCCTTAGAGCATTTATGTTTTTTCATTTATTCCTTTCCATCACTAAGCACAGTTCTGGACACCTAATAAACGTTCAGTGTCATTTTTTTTTTTTCCTAATGGATGAGTGGTTAAGTCATAGGTCCAAAAACCTAAATTCCCAAACAGTATTTTTCTGCCTGTGGGCAGTGCCATTAAGAAGTCATTATTTAATAGGTTGCCTTTTGATATGTACACTGAGAAAAACAAACTCTATGCACTTAATTGAACCTCTGTGGAGAATATGGATTGACTCCTTTCAGTAATTACATTGTATTGAAATAAGACAAATTGTACTTTTGCCAATAAGTCATCACAAAAACTTAGTAAAGAATATTCAATTCCAAACAAAATAAAACTATGATAAGTATATCATTTGACAGCCAGGTATGTGCTACCATCTCCTTTTTTTTTTCCTTGAGAATATTTACAATTTAGTCTCTTAGCTGATTTAAATTATACAATATAATTATACTTTGAATTTCAAATATATAATATAATTGTATAGTATAATATATAGTTATACCTTATTTCTTATGTAACTTTTGGAAATTTATCCTAAATGACCAAATCTAGACAGCCTATCACAATTCATCCTGAAACAGTTTGCTACAAAAAGACTTTTTTGGTTTGATTGAGTGGAGTAAGAGTGGGCTAGCCGATAGAGAAAGACTCCTTGAAAAATACCATTTCTCCTCACTCCCTCAAAAGCTCAATGTCATAGATGCATAAGCATAAGATTATCTCACCCTGATAGGATACAATGGAAGTACCACTTCAACCTTTCTAAGACTGAACCAAGGAAAGGTCTAAAATGATGTATAAATAATACAAATAGTAGTATCATACAAATGTACAAATAGTATTCTCTCTTATCCTATTCAGTTAGACTGGTCCAATTACAGGGGCAAGGAAGGATACTTCCTATTGCTAAATGCAATATGCTTCTACAAAAATGTTTCATATCTGATATTAATCACAAATGTTTTTTGACGCCTGGGTTGAGGTTGAAGACTTGTAATATGAAGAGTGGGTCAGTTGTGAATCTTGTCAACATTGTGCTGGTGACAGACTTTGTTACATGTAAAAAGAAAAATCAGCTTCAGAACATTTCAAATGTGTTGGCTGAACAGATATAAACAAAAAAAGATTGGCATCCTTGTAGATATATTTTATGTATTCAAAAGCCCCTTTCCATTCATGGGGAAAAAAAAAACCCCAGAGTTCATTATGTATTTATGAAAAACAAAATTACCTATTCATAAAAATCAAAAGCAATATGTTTTGCTTATATCAACGGGAAAAATTAATACACTTTTCCTATAATAGCTCATTTACTATGACATGATTTTGAATATCAGAACAAAATGTCAAGAAGAGTTATAAATTGGAATAAGAGATAAAATTCTTCAAGTAAATTGTTTTCTCTATAGAGTCATAGGAATCAATTATTTATTATTCATGGAAATGTTAGCACTTCTAATTTATACAGGGGCTTTCATTTTTACTTATTGATTCACCTACCGGGCATGCCCCTACTGTAAACATCAAGGTACATTATTATTATTGCTGGCACTACCTATTAATAACTCGATATTGGAGCTGTGTTTCCAGTGACATGTTTAATCTGCTTTTGATTAAACCAAGCATTAAATTATTCTTGTATAATATTTCCTCGAATCATACTTTTAAATATTAGGTGCAACAACCTGACTCCTCTTTCTCCTATATAGTTTTGTATTTGTCCCTGTCTTATAAAAACGGCTAAACATGTATTGAAATTTCAGTGTGGCCAGTGTTCCAGACATCAGTGCTCCCTTGCTAGAATAGGGAAATGGATGGGAAAGGCAACTTCCTATCAATGAGACAGTACTGGGTAGGATTATTCAATTTCTGAACTTGCTGCTGCTACCAAGGCTGTTAATTAGTACCAACTATGACAGCTTGTGGCATGACTGGACTCTTGTTCAACACAAATAATCATTAGCTGCTAATGACTTTAAATCACTGTGAACAAGGCAGAGACTGACCTTATGACCTAAATGTTCCAGGGGATGCTTAAAAGTTACGAGGTCTCCTATAACATGTGAGGGGTGTGTCTAGACTGAGAGATGGGATTTTTTTTCTTAGCCATAGAAATTATTTCTTTGAACAAATAGTATAAGATATTGGGGTCTCAGTTTACTTAATTTTAAAATAAATGTTTTACCCAATGTAGTATATTTTATGTACAGAATTGGTGCCATACAAAAAAGTCACGTAGGAAATACATGAAGTACTTCCCATGGATTTTGTGTGTGCCTTTGTAAATTTTTGGAAATGTCACTTTTGTATTTCTTTCCATAGTGATTACCATGGTTACCTCTTTCCCATTATCTTTAGATAATGAGTCACTTAAGACTAGTTTGGCTAAAAGTTGAATGAATCAATAAAAAATGGGGGTGCCTGGGTGGCTCAGTCAGTTAAGTGGTTGACTTTAGCTCAGGTTATGGTCGCTGGGCTCTGGGATCAAGCCCCACATTGAGCTCTCTGATCAGTGGGAAGCTGCTTCTCCTTCAACCTCTGCCTGCCGCTTCCCCTGCTTGTGCTCTCTCTCTCTCTTGCTCACTCTCTCTCCCTCTCAAATAAAGAAATAAAACCCCTTTAAAAAAAAAAAGGAAAATGAAAAATGCCTCCCCAAAGCATTGTGGAAAATTTTTATTTAATTATTTTTTTGGAAAGTTTTTAAAAATGATAAGATGGTGATGTAGTTTTTATACTTTTACATGTGTTTAGTACTTTGTATAACTGTTACTGAATCTATACATACAACTATATCTAGAGAAAGACATAAAAGAATGACCCTAAAACACACTGGGTTAAATAAAATAGATATTTGATTTATCAAGATAAAATTTCTAATGTAGCATAAGAAATAAAAAAATAAGAATGTAAGAAATATAAAAATATAATACATAAAATGTCTAAGACCTCTCAATAACATTGCTAAATAACCTTATTATAGCATTAGGTGTCAAACTGTTAGAGCATATGAATCAGCATGGGCCAGGAGTAAGAATCTTGGGTTCCATTTTTATTGTATTTGCCACTTACTTGTTGCATAATAGCCTTCCAAACATTTGTTGCCCAGAACATCTCAAAGATGAGCGATTATTACCATTCTATCAATGGTGACACCAGAGACACAGTATTGTCACTCCTGCTGTCAGTAGCCAATATACATAAACACTTAACAATACCCACATATTTTCCAAAATGGAATTTTGTTTCCAGACAAGCATAATTGTTACTTTGCTTTGTTAAGATTCCCTATAAATTTGTACATATTGAGAGATTATCATATATGGGATTAATTTAACAATTATTAGTCTCAACTGGAAGATAACGTGGGACAAATAAAATGGAATACCTTGGAAATTTGCCTGGATTCTTTTAGAATGATAGCTTAGAAAGAGTTAGAGATGGGAAATAGGAATTTTCAGATTTTTCAGAATTAGATTCAATGATTTTGTTATTCTTGAATGAAAGTGAAGTTTAGGATTTTGGTAACATCAAGTATGTGTTCTCGGCTTCAGTATGTCACCTTTATTGGCTCAACTGAGCTGTGACTTTTCATTACTGGGTAAATTCTGCTTATGACAAGAAGATAAAAAAACTTATATTTATTGGGTGTCTGCCATGTCCCAAGAATTTGGCTAGGTGCTTTCATATATATTATCTCATTTTCACAAAAACACAGTCCAAATTAATAGAGAAATTAAAAGCCAAATGTCAGTATATGTCAACTCTTATGAAACATGGGGCTGGTTTTTGGCAAAATTGTCACTTTTTATCTTTGGTCTTTCTGGCCTCCCTTTTGCTGCATCTTTTCCTAAATCTTTGCCCCATGAATACCTGCCCAAAGAAAGTATATGGTATTGGCCATTTGCATGTTACAAATATTTAAACAACACCAAAAAGAAAAATCAAATAAGTTTTAACACTAATATATAAATAAGAATAATAGCTTATTTTAGGATAAATCCCTGGGTGCTCCCTAATGCACAAGAATCTGGAATTCTCTGAGATACTAAGAATCATGGGCACTGACAAAAGCTGAAGGTTACTATTGGACCTATGGGGAAAAAACACAAATTCCTTAGTTATGGGTAAAACGATGGAATTATGATTCCAGAAATATTCTGTAGAGGTACTTTATTACTGTTACAAGTCCCAGGACCAAATTATAAAAGCGAATGTCTAAATCAGTGGCAATTCAAAGAGCAAAAACATTGTCTTTATTTCTTCTTCTTTCATGAAGAAACCCTAAATATATGTGTTCTTGTGGGTATGTATGTGTGTGTGCCCCATGTCTCTATGCCCACTTCTGTGAGTAAATCTGCTCACTGGTGTGCATGTGCATGAGTTAGAAAAAGTTAGGAAAAGTACAAATAATGCAGAAGACCATGATTGTTGTCACTGAGTGATAACACCCCAACAAAACAAATTTTATTAAGCTTCCACCTGTCTGTGGATAAATCCACATAAGGTTATATTTGTAGAAGAAAAACAAAGCAAACAGTCAAATGAAGTTATGGGTGTGAAAGACAGGGAAGGAAAAATGAAGAAAAAAATCATCCTGAAATTGTCAGTTTCAAGCCAGGGAAATGTGATCAGAGCCATAAAATGTCTAAGATACAACAAAACTACAAGTCTAATGTGATAACTAAATGCTTGATAAATCTAGCCAGACCCTGTTTCTATCTGTGAATTGAAGATAATCTTTGAAGAGAAACATGGGCCTTCTGACTGCCTAGATTCTTCTAGAATTGTCACTATAATCCAGGTCAATTAAAGGAAATTGGCAGAGGTTCCCTGGGAAAACAAAAGCACGTTTTCATGCAACATGTGCTGTAGGTTAAGTAATGGACTCTTGGCTCCTTGGGACAGGATGTACTACTGGATACGTGCTAGGTTCATTAGAGAGAGAGATTGAAGCATCCACCAAGGTTACAGGCAACAGTTATTAAATCCATTTCCTAGGTTAGGTTCTCAGAGGTTCATCACAAGCCTCCTTCCTGAAGTGACCTGATTCTTCTGCTGTGAATATATGGTGTGACTTGCAAAGCCTCTCTCAGTATAACAGTACACTCTTTTCACTATTGTCTTTTTCTTTGGGGCTGGGCATTTTTCCCAGCTGGCTCTCATTTGGTTCTTGAGAAATCAAATCCTGTCCTGGTTTTGTGTATATCAATCTTACTGCTTTAGTGTTTTATTATTATTATTTAATATTTATGGATGTGACATCATAATCATTGTGTGCCCATTGCCAACTTCCTTAACCTCATTTTGACAGTCTTTATCCACAGAGCTATAGAAGCTCTGTGAAAAAAAGGTGCAGCTTTCAGAGAGCACTTCAGTGAGATATCGTTAGTGAGATGCTAATTAGCATGTTTTCTCTGCATCATTTTGGATGGTCTCAGCCTTGTTTTCAGCTTTTCTGCAGCTTGCATTATTTTTGCTTCTCTTAAAACATACCATTAAATTTTGCTTCATGTAACTACATCTGGAAAGAAAATATCAATCATTTCCCAGTAATTTAATGTGGCTACTTCATTGCTGATTTGCTATCTGGTAAAATCTCAGAATTTCCTTGAGCATTATTCTAGAATCTAGCCCGTGAGAAGTGTTATCGCAGATATTCAAAGTTTTGTGGTAAATCTAATGAGATCTCATGATAATTTTGGTGAAACCTTATTAAAACTCCCTGTAGTATAATTAAAACCCACCATCCTGCATTTAATTGAGGGGAGGAAATTCTGAACTGTAACGTCAACAGCTGCAACCACTTTATGAAAATGTTAAGACAGTTAGCAAAGCCAAAACAGATACAGATTACTATTATGTAAATTATAAATTTACATACGCCCCCACATACACACATATACACAGACATACACACATCTGCAGCAGATGAGTTTGCTTTCAAGTGGAGATATGGGTAGGTGACATTTCCATCTACCTTACCATCAACCATCCCCTCCCATGTCTTCTGTTGCACAAGTCCATGGACACCCAACTAACCTCCAGGATTCTCACCTCACATTGGCTTCTTTGTCCAGCTACTATTTTCTTTGGCATTGGAAGTCACCCCCTATCCCCACCATAACTCCTAGAATGACTTTTCCTTACATTTGAAGTTACAAGGCTATAAAACCTGCTCTAGAGAGTGCTGGGGCACTCTCACCTAACCTTAAGTCCAAACCACTGGGCATGAAACTAGCTTCTGAAAGCCAACTCATTCTCCATCCTTGTACAAGAAATATATATTCTATGACAGCTGGCAGTGTGTTCTACCTTGGATTCACTGGGTCGCCACTGCATACCAGTGAATTGTATATAGAGCTTTCCCTCTGTTGATGAAACGAGTAAAATGATAAAAATCTCTGGATATCATTTTTTAAAGATTGATTTGAGAGAGAGAGAGAGAGAGCAAGAGAATGTGAGCATGGGGATGGGCAGAGCAAGAGGGAATGAGAGAGAGAAAAAGACTCTCTGCTGAGTATGGATTCCTAATGAGAGGCTTGATCCCATAATCCTGAGATCATGACTGGGCTGAAATCAAGAGTCAGATGTTTAACCGACTGAGCCACCCAGGAACCACTCTGGATATAATTTTTAATTGAAATTTTTATGGAGGTAAATTATAAATGCAATTATAAGAAATAATACAGAAAGATCTTTTGTCTACCTTTCCTAACTTCTCTCAGGGCTGATATTTTTGTAAAACCAAAGTATAATATCACAACTGAAATTTTAATATTGATACAATCCACTTGATCTTATTCAGATTTCCTCAGTTTTATTTGCACTTGTGTGTGTGTGTAACTTTTATACAATTTTATCACCTGTGTAAGTTTGTGTTATCAACTACCACAGTCAAAATATTGACTCTTGTTGCCTTTTATTACCATACCTACCTGCCATCTTCCTCTTCATGCCCCATCCCTAACTACTGGCAACCATTAATCTTATCCTCCACTTCTAAAATTCTGTTACTCCCAAAAATGTTATATAAATGAGGTAAGACCTTTTGGGACTTGTTTTTTCACTCAATATAATTTCCTGGGGATTCATGTTGATTATTATACATCAAGAATTCATTCCTTTTCATTTCTGAGTTGATTCCATAGTATATTATGTGCAAAAGTTTTGTTAGCCATTCATTTATTGAAGAACACCTGGGCTGATGCTAGTTTTGGCTAGTAGCAAATTAAGCTGCTATAACTTTAATATGCTGGACTTTTGTGAACATAAGTTTAATTTTCTCTGAGGAAATAATGCCTGAGTTGAGAGCTGAAGGATGGAATAAAAACCTAGTAGTTCAGTTACTGGATTGTATGGTAGATACATGTCCAGTTTTTATAGAAACTGCCAAAGTGTCTTCCAGAGTTGCCATACTATTTTAACATTTCCACCAGCCATGTATGAGTGATCCCATGTCTCCAGTTTCTCCATACCTTGCCAGCATTTAGTTTTGTCAACTATTATTTTTTAATTTTAGCTATTTTAGCTATTTTCGTAGGTGTATGGTGATACCTTGTGGCATTAATTTGCATTTCTCTATTGATTAATGATACTGAACAACTTTACTTTTACTTATTTGCCATCTGTATACCATTTTCAGGGAAATGTTTGTTCATGGTTTTTGTCCATTTTCTAACTGGACTTTTATTTTTTCTGTTGAATTCTGAGGCTACTTTTGTATATTCTAGATATAGTCCTTTATTAGATATATTATTTGTAAATATTTTCTCCCAGTCTGTAGCTTGTCATTTAATCCTCTTCACAAACACTTTCTCAGAGAACAGTTCTAATTTTGGGGTGTCATTTTAACAATGCCATGAATGAGGCCAAAAGGAAAACATTGGTGCTCATTACTTAAAGACCATCATCAAGATATTAGTTAAATTGCGAAGTCTACAGAAACCATAGCCCCATATCTAGTTCTGTATACATATAATAATAGCTGGTGGAAAATAAGGTATGTGAGGGTATGTTGTAATAAATGGTTATCTGTGAATTCATTTATTTTTCAAATGAGTAATTACTGAGTGAGACTTAGGTGTTAGGCCCTATGCTGGTGATGCAATGGTGATTTAAATCAAAAGAATGTATAATTAAAGCTGACATAAGAACTCTGAAGTATGGAATATTATACAATAAGAACATTTAATAGAGAAACTAAAATTCCTTTTAGGAAATAATGCCTGAGTTGAGAGCTGAAGGATGAGTAAGAGCCAAATAGGAAAGGAGTGGAGGAGGAAGACAGCAGTAGGGTGGCAGGTGGGGAGATGCACTGCACTCAGATGGGGTGCCAGAGTGCAGAGACCCTGCAGTGAGAGGGAGCATAGGGAACCAGGAAATAAAAAGAAGGGCAGTTGTAGGGTATGCAGGGGATGGCACAGTGAAGCAAGAATCGGCTGGAACTTGGTCTTTATTCTGAGAACTATTTCAGGTTCCTTGGTAAGTTTTATGAGGGAGAAGCAAATGAGGTGATAAAACTTGCATTCCAAAAAACATACTCTAACTGCTGAAAAGAATGAGGAATGGAAGTAGCAGGGAGAGGCTGTGGGCTCATAGTTAAGAAGCTCCTATGGTTGTACAGGTGAATGCTAGTGGTGGTTGAGCTGAGATGCTTATGATATGCTCTTGATAAGGTTTTCAAAGAATTAATCATCAACCTCAGAAAATAAATTAAAGATAAAATTTGGGCTGCATTTTGTAGAACTGGGTGTTCATATAATTGGATGGATCTCCTTTTAGCCACATATATAGTAGAAAGACTACTGTAGGAGCAGTTTCTTCTCTGGAAAAGGACAATAACAACTATTTACCTGCCTTTAGGGCTGAATCTTGAAGCCCCATTACTTTGTCTTGCCACTAGAAGCTGAGGTGACACTCTATTCCAATTAATTTTATGAAGTTTCTTTTCCCTTCCTACTTAAACCATTTGTAAATCTAGAACTCAAAGCCCAAATGGTCTGAGTAGCTCTTTTAAGACATAAGAAAGGAAGCATGTTAAAAAAGTAGAAGAAGAAAAGAGAAAAGGTAAGAAAACCCAAGGGAGTAATTGAAAAGAAGGGAGAGAGGGGAATATAAACAGGGTTTGTGACAAATAAGAATGAAGAAAAAAGGTTGCATATAGCAGGGAGTGCCATCCATTATCAACTGGTGTTTCCTTACTGTCAGAGGCTCCCATGTGGGTATAGCTCCCTCTTTCTAGCCATGATTGGTGGCAGAGCTGCTAGTCTTTGTGAAAGAAGAGTGTAGCAACCCAAAAAGTAAAATTGGAGCCATCTTTGGGAGAACACTGGAAACTGAAAAGGGTCCATGATAAAAAGTAGCAATTATGTTAAAAAGCTATTGTAAGGATAGCGCGGGCATGAATGAAAGCACACCTTTAACATGAACCGAAGATGAAATTTTATTGTAAATTCAGTCGTATTCCCAAGTGTAATTGAAACAGTTGGTGTCTGTGCTTGTTTATACTGGACATAGCTTAATTTCCTCTGTGTGTATGTTTTATTAAAGAGCTTGAAGAGAAAAGAAACACCTCTAAAGCTTTTGGAAGGCAAATAGACCTTATAAAATATTTTTTAATAATCTAAGTATAAATTATCCAAAAGTACATAGAACAAATTTTTCAAAATATCAGGTGAAATAAAAAGAAAAACAAATATGTAATGAGCAGGAACATATTGTTCTTATCAAATATTTCAAAATTTCTCTCAATATGCCGAAAGTCCACAGCTCCAGTTGTGTTTACCTGTCTGTCTCAAGGTTAAAAGGAAAGAAAAGGACCTCTCCATGATCTAAGTGACAAATGAAATCTAATTTGCTTTGTATATACATTAATAAGTATCCAAAAGGTCAGTTCCGCTCTGTGGCTTAGGCAGCTAAGTGCAGTCACTTTGCTCACAGAGAAACTATCTAGTATACTCAGCAAGTTCAGAAGGACTCATTTTTGATATTGTTGGCCTTTAGAAAATGGAACTTTTTTTTCTTTTGGTCACCATATTCACATTCTAATTCTAGCATATGGGAAAGATTGACAGTGCTTTGGGGCAGTAGGGGCAGCTGGCATCAAGAGGAATAATGCTGAAACATCCAGGATGGCATTTAAGGAGTAATTGCAGTTATGAATGCCTCTCTTAGGCAGGGTTAATGAAGATTTGCCTCTATGAATATGACCACTTTATTATAATTGGAAAATTCAGGAAGATATTTTTCAATTCAGATATTCACATTTTGCACAATTCTTTTAAATATCCTATTGAGGCAGGTTCTTTTAGAAATTGTCCTAAAAAAATCCACAGACTGATATCAACCAAATGGCTATACTTATTAGTTATTCCCTATACAAAGTGTTTTAGGGCTAGATTCTCTCTCTTGTCCTATTAAATGGAAGAAAGAGAAAAATATCTGGAGATAGGAAAATCACAGAAAGAAAAATATAAAGCAATTATATTTTTTTCTCCATCTCACCTGGATCTAATACCTGGAGATAGTATTAGATTTATAAATGATGAATGCTTTGCTCACAAAACTGTTTATCTTAAAAATTCTAATCTATTTTATAAATAGCCATCTAATTTTGGGGAATTTTCTGATATCGTAGTGTCCTGTTTCTTGGTTGTTCCACAATTTTCTAAAATGTAATCAGTTTGTTGCCCAAAGACAGGTGAAAAGTTGCCCAAGGAAGAACTTATCAATATGGGAAACTCTCCCAAGATAAAGGACCATAAGTGTTGATGCTATCATAGAGTTGGAAATCACTGTTAAAAGCTTGAGGAAAATGATGGTTCACATTTAGTAAAGTGGAAATCCAAACACTGTGTGACAGTGAAGAAGGGATCAAAAGGCTTGTGAAGCAGATGTAATATGTTAAGTCTGGAAAACCCACCTGATAACTAATTCTAAAGGACGTCCAGACTTAAAAAAAAAAAATAGAGCCTGGCGGTTGGGGGGTGCGGGACGGCACCTGCCTGGCTCAGTTGGTAGGGCATGTGACTCTTGATCTTGGGGTTGTGAGTTCAAGCCCCATTTGGGGTATAGAGATTATTTAAAAATAAATCTTCAGGGGCACCTGGGTTGTTCAATCAGTTAAGCATCCAGCTCTTAATTTTGGCTCAGGTCATGATCTCAGGGTCATGAGATCCAGTTCTATTTTTGGCTCCATGCTGGACAAGGAGCCTGCTTAAGATTCTCTTTTCCACTCTCTTTCTGCTCCCACCACAACCCCCCCTCCCCGTCAAACTTCACGTTCTCCCTCTCTCTCTCTTAAAAAAAAAAATGTCCCAGAAGAACCTCCATTTATTAAAGCAGTTTTGGGAAGAGGCAGCAACATCATAGAAAAGTTCCATGGGGACTGTGCTTCATAGGTCAGAGTTGATTGTAGGAGTTGCCTTAACAGACAGCACTAGGATTGACAGGATCCCAAATTAATCAAGACTAATTGTTAAATGTCAAAAACCACTTGGGCACGTTTACTGTAATGAGCAGCAAGTCTAGGTTGGTAGCAGGGAAACCTGAGATGCAGAGGGCTCTGGAGATGGTTGTAGAACCTGGCATCTCTAAGGACAGTTTAGATGGGAATCCAGCAAAGGTGTTGCTCAATTTACACATTAAAATAAATCAAGAGTACATTATCAATATGCTAGGCAACTTCCCAATAAAATGTCAAAATCTTTTACCTCTTTTATGGATTTGAGCCAGTTTATCAATCCTTAACTCATTTAGTATAGGAGAGACCAGATCCTCAGAAGGAAGGACACAACAAGATCCTGACAAGTAAATATGGTAATAATTACCCTAGGAATTCTGCAAAGGAACCTATGGCTACTTACCTGACAGCTATACACTGAGAAAGGGAAAGACCCAGACACTTTGAGGAACATTGAACACAGAGGCTATGGGGAATAGATAATAAAGTCTTGGCTCAATTTGACTCAGGGAGTCCAGAAACCTACCACTGATTATTTCTCAATCCCACAAAATATAACTGAATAAAAAAAAAAAAAACCTCCATATTGGAACTGAAGCCTATGCCTATAGGGTAAGGGCAATCAAAATGAGGAATGCCAAATAAAGTCTCAGAAACAGCCTCCTTTCCATCTTCCTTTCCTGGGACTGAATTTCTTATTCCTCCAGTTTCTGAAAGTATGGAAGTATAAATCTCAGAGTATGTGAGATTTAACTTACAAAGCTAAGTTCCTATTTCCTCAATAATTGGGTCACACTTCCTTCCCAGGGGAGCTTGAATATAATGGTTAATGAGAAGGATATAGGGGCGCCTGGGTGGCTCAGTGGGTTAAAGCCTCTGCCTTCCGCTTGGGTCATGATTCCAGGGTCCTGGGATAGAGCCCCATATCGGGCTCTCTGCTCAGTGGGGAGCCTGCTTCCTCCTCTCTCTCTGCCTGCTTTTCTGCCTACTTGTGATCTCTATCTGTCAAATAAATAAATAAAATCTTTTAAAAAATGAGAAGGATATAAAGGTGGGCGCATTTGCCCAATTTCCTACAAGTTGGCTGTGCACATTCCTAGATTCAGAGCCCCTCATGAGATTGGCTAAGGACTTTGTGGGACTTACCGTCCCATAAGTGGTAATGCCAAGGATACTCTCCAGTAAACTTTGTGCATGCAAACTTCAGTCCTCTGAGTCCGCTTCAGGAACCTGAACTGCACAGCATCCCCCTTTCCCCCCCAAAATGAAAGAATTGTGGGACTTGCCTGGCAAAATAAACTCATCAGTTTATTTTAGCCAGCTCTTCCAAAGTGTTAGGTATACTTAGTGATCATTTGTCAGTGACCTTCTTAATATGAAAATTACCTTGGTTTGATGAAAGATAACTTAGGAAATGAATTAAAGAGTCGATTCTGTGGTTTGGGCTGAATGTTCTGATCAGAATTTCATTTCAAAAGATTCATGATATGGAGTTAGTTCTACACCACTAAGTAAAAAGGAGACCCCTTATTCTCTATGATCATGATATACAAAATAGTGGGATCCTTTGTTGAAAATCCTCCAAACCTTAAATGCGTGTACATTCCCCCTTCTCTACACTCATTAAATTATTGCTTTTATAATTGTAAATCTGGGACAATTTCATCTCCCATTTTGATATTTTGAAATTAACTTCTATTTTAAATCTTGGGTCTAGACTGTTTTTTATCCATTGCTTTTGGAAGGCTTTACAACCTTTACAACCTAAAGACTGTAAAACCCCAGATAAAAGGGGGAAAGGTGCTATTATTTATTAAGTATCTGCAATGTGGTACCATTATTCTTGACTTATTCACATGCATTATTTCATTTAGTCTTCACAATCATCATGTATTATAATTATTATTCCCATTATATAAAAAGTTGAGAGGTAAAATAATTTGACTAAAGTTGGACAGCTCAAAAACTGAAAAAACAAAGTTAGAACCCAGGTCCTAGTCCCAGAATCCAAATTCAAAGCTCTTTCCACAGCTATTTTGACTGTGTAACTAAAATCCGTATCCTCTTCATGGCAGTTTTTTAAGGCATTAAAAATTGTATCTTACCTGAAATATTGTGATTTTACAGATAATTAGGCTCCATTGAAATTTTAATTCATTTTCTAAAAATCACAGAGAAATTTGTGTGATAATAAGAAGAGAAATCCTCCTTTTTTTTTTTTTTTGCTTCTGAAATTAGACCATATTATTCTCCTTTTTAATTCTTTGCTTTGAACTTGGAAAATATTTTCACTTGCACAGAATGAGAATTTAGTATTTAAAATATAATTAATTATGGTTAGTGTGTGTATGTAAGTGTGAGTTTGTGTTTGTGTATATATTTAACTTATGTGACATATATTATTGTCTAGTAGAAGTGAATTTTTAGGCCATTAGAGTGGTTCAGAAAACTGTAATGTACTTGGGAAATGATTCTCTACCTATCTCCTTAGTGGTGTTAGAAGATACCATGGTAATGGGACAAAGTAATGGTTTCCTTAAATGTATCTGAAACAAGTGACAATGACTCTCCCAGACAGTGAATACACAGAAGGAGGGGCAGCATTCTTTCTTCTTTCTGTTGTTCTCTACACCTTAGATATGGTTGATACCTACCCATGACTGAGTGGTAACCAAAGGAATAACTTTAGGAAGCAAGTCTTTCCATATCATTAATTTATTTACAAAAAACTCTTCTGAGAGAGCTAGCAGAGTAAAATAGTCTAGCATAGTCTAGAGAGGGGCACTCTTTTTAGTAAAATAAATAGCTGGGAGGAGATAAATAAGTGGTTGTAGAAAGCATTAAGAAGTAATTGCTTGTGTATCCTAAGTCAAAAGAATTTTGTGATTAACACACATGTATTCTGAAGAAAACCAGGTAGTGCCACATACCATTCATGTCAGGCCATCCAGAACAACTATCATTGGTTCTAGGTTTGGAGTGGGGACTCAAGGATGCATTGGTCTGTTGTTTATCAGATAATGTTTTCTGTTTGTTGTTACTAATGCTTTGATTTAGTATCTTGAGGTCAGTATGTTTCCATGTGGGAAAACTTTAGTCTACCCAAGAAAGTCTATTTTGACTTTCTTGACTGACTCAAGAGGTTTATACAAGAATCTGATTTAATACTTCAAAAAATGGTTAATCTTATGTAGCAATGCTCTTCTGTTAAGTGTAAAACCTTTGGTTTAGTGAAAAAGCAAACACTGCATATTATATCTAATGAAAGCTCTGATGTCCTACAGTTAAACTATTGGAGTCATAAGAATTCATTCTGTGGGGGCGCCTGGGTGGCTCATTGAATTAAAGCCTCTGCCTTTGGCTCAGGTCATGATCCCGGGGTCCTGAGATGGAGCCCCACACCTGGCTCTTTGCTCAGCAAGGAGCCTGCTTCCCTCTCTCTATGCCTGCCTCTCTGCTTACTTGTGATCTCTGTCTGTCAAATAAATAAATAAAATCTTAAAAAAAGAAAGAATTCATTCTGTGTTTACTTTATAATTTCTAAAGTGTTCTGTTTCATTCCACGTCTTGAATGTTTAATATGACTAATCATTTCTTGCTCTGGAAATGAGCATGTTCTTTGAAAGATTGTTCAGGTCTTTAGGCATATAAATTGAA
Organism: Mellivora capensis; assembly: GCA_004024625.1. NCBI lineage: Eukaryota > Metazoa > Chordata > Mammalia > Carnivora > Mustelidae > Mellivora > Mellivora capensis. The sequence continues at coordinate 3,886 of PISX010006785.1, read as the reverse complement.
AAGATTTGGATTCTTGACACCACGTATAGCATACAAGTTGATGAAGGGAACTTCATTACCACATGCCAAACTGGTTCTTCAACATTTATGTATTTACAGAGAGACTGATGAAAAATAACATAGGCTTTGGAAAGTTAACCTCCTTTCATTACAAGATTTTATTTTGTTTATTTGTTTGATTTTTTTTAAAGCTAGGAACAACTGAGCCATCATAAAAAAAAATCATACTGGTTTACTTTACATATAACACACACACACATACAGAGGCATTGAGAATATGTATTTTTTGAAGCATTTGTGAAGGCTAAGGGAAGACACTGAAATAACTATAGTTGGGGGGGGGCAGATAATGCAGTAATGCTACCAGTTACCTTTATCAGACATGTAATTCAGAGATATGTAGATATATCTTTATAGATTGGCTTTGGCTTATCTAGTCAGACCGATGTTATCATTTGAGTTGAACCCAGTACATCATACATTCATAAAAGCCAGATGTATGACACTGCTTATAGGAAGTTTAGTGCCTGTCAATAAAGGCCAGATGGGTGCCGCTTCACAAGTTTATATTGGGCAGCTGTGACTGCACTCCAGAGAGTAATGAAATATTCTCAATTCTCCAAAGAATTTCTCTATTCTTTGTTTTCCACTCTAATTGTCTGTAGAACCTTTCAGAACTGAGACATACCATTGCTATAATCATATACAACCTATATCTAAAGACAGTTGCTCTTTGGTAGTATATTAAAAAAAAAGAGAGAGAGACTCAGTAAGCATGCATGCCAGCCAAAGAAAATAAATGAGTCAGTTTGTGAGATGATTGTATGTTCTCTATTTTTTTCACTTGTAAATGGTTTTGAGTCCTATAAATGTAGCTAAAAATATCTCCAAATATACAAGGGATTTCTTTGATGGAAAAATACCCCAAATCTATTCTCTTCACCTGTATTAACACACAAGATGCCAAAACTTTGTGGTGAGTGAAAATCAAGCCAATGCTGAATGAAGACTAAATTGATATTCCATCTCTATGTGGTTTTGTATTAAAAATTTATTTTTGTGACTTACTCTCTTTGCTGACTTGGTGATTGAATTGGTTATGCTTGTTTTTTAAAATTTTCAGTCTCATAAATAGCTTGCTTGTAATTTAATATTATGATTACTTAAAAAAACTAAATTTACAATAGACTTTAAATTCAAAAGAGAGCCATCTCAAGACTTTGTAAGTATTCAAATTTATGAATAACACAATAACAAATTATTTTCCCCATGAAACTTTTTACATTCTATGACCCATAACTTTCTTAGAGTGTTTCACATTTTGTTTCATTTCTGCCTCTATCAGTAGCAATTCCCTCTTGTTTAAGAACTATTTTTTCATAAGCAAAAATTTATATCACCTCATGAATTTTACTGTGTATGTGGTAAAAGTAGAGAATAACCAATTTTAGTTAGCTGTAGATGAGGAGGTTAGTAAACTTCCAGCATGTTCAATTATTCAAATTCTTCAAGGTTAGTCACTGTTGGTGAAACCATGGATGTTAAATCTGTCAATGTTGGAAACTTATCATGTTGTCTAACTTAATACACCAGTCACGATAAATCTATACCTATGCAAAAAAAAGAATTTCAATTAAGAAGAGGGAAAGCATGAATCTCTCCCTATCACTGGGGTCTTTATTGCCTCCAAATTTCTTCAGCTATTTCAATATAGATTTTTTATACACAAAGTTTGAGAAACTTTGAGTTAAACAATCAATAAGAGATCCCTTTAAATTTCAGGTGTCTGGGGGCACCTGGGTGGTTCAGTTGTTAGGTGTCTGCCTTTGCGCACATTATGATACCAGTATCTTAGGATTGACCCCCATACTAGGCTCCCTGCTCAGCGGGGAAACTGCTTCTCCCTCTTCAATTCCCCAGTGCTTGTGTTCCCTCTCTTGCTATCTCTGTCATAAACACATAAAATCTTAAAAAAAGATCAGGTGTCTCGAGTCAAGAGTTCAGGTTGGATACCACTTGGATTATTTGGTGAGAAAGTTCAGGGAAAAAATAGCAGCAGTACACACTCAACCCACACTTCTCATGGACCAGCAAGCCAAAAATATGGTTAGTCAGTATGCTAACCACACTTGACTTTCTAATTCTCAAAGTAGAAGGGCTACTTCACAGGTTGCAACACAATATCATGATGTTGTTGAAGAGTGAAAAGTGTTTCATTGCTGTCTCCCAGCAGGAAGCAGAATCTATGGCTTGAGAAGAAACACTTGAGTAGTTTAGGCCTATTGAAATAGGGTTTAAAGAGTGAAGGACTTGAGCTCCAACATTACCATGTTGACAAGACACAGTTTATCTTTACGCATGGGGCAAAATAATAGAGTGGGACCTGATTTCTGAGATTCTAGGAATCTGATCTCCTTAAAGAGCTCTCACAGTAAAATACTAGAAATTGTCACAGATGACAAATTAGGGAGATCCTGAGCTTACCTTCTCCCACAGAGAATCTACACCTACGTACATAACATCTCTAAGAACAAACTGAAGACTTGCAAAACAGATTATACATAATTAAGAATTCAAATAAAAAGCCATATTGAGATGGGGAGGAGAGACGGAGATGTGGTTTGATCAGGATTCACAGAAGAAGGGATATTACAACCATAGAGTCCTTCCCTGAGGAATGAGGGCTTGAGCCCCACATTGGGCTCCTGGGGACCTGTACTGGGAAGAGGAACCCCCAGTGACTGGCTTTAAAAACTGACAGAGCTTATGTCTGGGAGAGCAGAAAGTAGTAAGAAACCAAGACTCCTCTCTTAAAAAACATGTGTATACTCTCACTTGCTCATAGTCCCAGGGCAGAGGCAGCAGTTTAAAAAGAGTCCTAGTTACATTTGAAGGGGATCTATTGACTAATGTAATCAATGTATGCTGGAGGGACAGGGATATGTTGGATTGTTCTCTGGGGGATGAAAGCACCGGTGGGCATCATTTTTTTTTTTTTTTTGGTCAATTCCCTTCCACCTAGCATGTCTGGTTGCATTTCTGGCACTCTCAATCTACTGTGTGAAGACCACTTGCCCCACTCTGGCTTTCTTCTGTGGACTTGCCGCACTGTACCCATCTGCCCTACCAGGAGCTTCTCTCAAGCACCTGTTACCCCAACCTCCCTAGAAGGTTGCATTGGCCAGCATTAGAGCTCTACCCAAGTAGCTTCCCCAGCTGTGCCACCTTCAGTGAGCACACTTGGCTGTCACTGAAACCTTTCCCATAAAGCCCTGCCCAAGGGCCAGGCCTCTACATTAGAATGCCTATAATAGTGATATCTGAACCTCACAGCAAGCCATGCTGGAAGCCTTCCCTGTCCACCAGTGAGCCCAGAGCCATTGCTGCCAGGTCCTGCAGTCAGCTGCACTGGGGGCCAACCTGCACACCAGTGCCCACAACAGTCATGTTCAGGCCTCTCAGTCAGACAGGGCATGGGTCAGCCCTGCTCACCAGCATTCCCATAAATTTCATAGCCAGACTTCACAGACAGCCATAGAAGGCAACAACCCTTCACACCATCAAGTCCACAAAAATCAGGACCCAGAAATAACAGGAGGAAGCTTGTAGCCTACACAGGGTCACTTCTGGGGCAAGTGGCTCAGAGGACCAGGGACAGTTTGCAGGACAAAACCCCACAGGACACCTTCTTCATAAAGCTAATACTTCAAGAAAGGGAGCCATAACAGATCTACTACTACACAGGAAAACAAAACAAAACAAAACAAAAACAGAGAGGTAGATAAAATGAAAATACATAATATGTTCCAAATGAAAGAACAAGGCAAAACCTCAGGGGGAAAAAAAAACGTAAATGAAATGGAGCTAAGCAATCTATCAGATAAGG
>PISX010006784.1:0-94357 GCA_004024625.1 Mellivora capensis | reverse complement strand
GAAGATGTGGTCCATATACACTATGGAGTATTATCCCTCCATCAGAAAGGATGAATACCCAACTTTTGTAGCAACATGGACGGGACTGGAAGAGATTATGCTGAGTGAAATAAGTCAAGCAGAGAGAGTCAATTATCATATGGTTTCACTTATTTGCAGAGCATAACAAATAACACGGAGGACATGGGGAGATGGAGAGAAGGGAGTTGAGGGAAATTGGAGGGGGAGATGAACCATGAGAGACTATGGACTCTGAAAAACAACCTGAAGGTTTTGAAGGGGCGGGGGGTGGGAGGTTGGGGGAGCCAGGTGGTGGGTATTATGGAGGGCACGCATTGCATGGAGCAATGGGTGTGGTGCAAAAACAATGAATTGTTACACTGAAATTTAAAAAAAAAAAAAAAAACAAAAAAAAACACCAGTTCATCAGAAAACTACGAGAATGTAAGCTCCTCTGGTACAAGATTTTTTTGTTTTCATATAGACCTATCAAATCACTACATTCTACACCTGAAACTAACATAATATCGTGTGCCAACTATAATTAATGAAATTTTTTAAGAAGTCTTTGTTTTTTTCATTAGTGTCTCCCCAGACTTGGTAGAGTGTTCTTTCTGGGAAAGAACCTAAATTTCCAGCTAGGCAGAACTTGCTACCTTTTAAGATGGGGATGTTTTTCATGTTGCCTTAGTATCTTGGTCCCACTAAAATCTGGTAAGATTAGCCCCAATCCAGAACTGTAAACTTTCATTTCATCCTTAAGATTAACTTTCTTTCTTATGGAAATATGAAAGGTTCCAGACACAGCTATTACTGGTTAAATAACTACCATACCATGATTTCAATACATACTGTGCGTACTATTGAAAATAACTAGCATATAATGTGAACCAAAACTACTATATCATACATACTCCGGAGAAAAGAATATCCTTCTTACGATTTCAGTTGTCCTTTGTTAAACTCCAGAAGTATTTCGGTGCATGGGTATTATGAATCAATGTAGCAACTCCTATTGAATGCAAAAAGTTTCAGTGAGCAATCCTGGCTATATCAGAAATGCATTCCATTGATTTCACCTGCACATAACAACCTACAACTATCAGTGAAATATTAATGGACAATTTATTTCATTTTCAAGCTATAAGAATCTACCAATGACAGGCATTAAGAGCCCCCACACAACAGGTTCAGGTCACTGAAATGACTACAGAGCATTTTTTAAAAATCAGTCACCTCCCACAAATAAATAAATAAATATAAATAACACAACACATTCTCTGTTGTGAGGTTATAGGGAAAATAGGTATTCTCATACATTACCAGTGGGAACACAAATGAGTACACTTCTGTAAAATCTAACCCAATTACGTACAGTAGTTCCCCCTTATCCAAAGGGGATATGTTCCAAGATCCCCAGTGGATGCCTGATAATACCAAATCCTATATATACTATGTTTTTCCTACAGATACCCACCCATAATAAGGTTTAATTTATAAATTAAGCAGAGTAAGAGATTAACAACAATAATAATAAACTTGGATAATTATAACAATATAACTGACCCTTGAACAATGCAGAGGTTGGGGGCACCAATACCCCATGCAGTTGAAAATTTTCATGTAACTTTTAACTTACTTAACTTATCCAAAAACTTAACTACTAAAAGCCTACTGTTAACCAGAAGCCTTACTGATAACATAAACAGTCAATTAACACATACTTTGGACATGATATTATATATTGTATTCTTACAATAAAGTAAGCTAGAGAAAAGAAAATGTTACCAGAAAATTGTAAGGAAGAGAAAATACATTTACAGTATTCTGTGGACCTAGGCAGTTCAAACCCATGTTGTTCAAAGGTCAACTATATAGTGTAATAAAAGTTATCTGAGGGGGTACCTGGCTGGCTCAGGCATGAAACTCTGTGCATCTCAAGGTCATGAGTTCAAGCCCCACTTTGGATGTGGAGCCTACTTCAAAAAAAAAAGTTATGTGAATGTGGTCTCTCAAAATATTTTATTATACTGTACTCAATCTTATGATGATGCGAGATGATAAAATGCCTACATGATGAGATCAATGAGGTGAATGACTTAGGCACTGCGATGTAGCATTAGGCTACCAGTGACCTTCTTTCTGACTATACATTAGGAGGAGGATCATCTGCTCTGACCACTGTTGACCACCAGTAAGTGAAACTATGGAAAGAGAAACTATAGACATAGAGGGACTCCTGCATGCTCAACTTTTGACCCAGCAATCCCACTTAGAGAAATCTACCTTGAAGATATTCCTCTAACAATACATATGGACAGGTCAGTTACTGCAATACTGTTTATAACTGCAAAATACAGGAAATTACCTAAATGTACATACAAAGAAGAATGTTTTAATAAATTAGGATAGATCCACAGAGTGGAGTGCTATACAGCTGTAAAAAGGAAGGAAGAATATCCATTAAGAAGAATAAACTAATTTGGAGTGATTTCCAGGACATCCAGTGATTTCCAATAAGTAAAAAAATTAAAGTGCAAAAGAGTATCTATAAGATGCTACTCCTCATATAAGAAAGAAAGGAAAAAGCAAACAGTTGTGCAGTTCCTCAGAAAGTTAAACACAGAGTTACCATACAACCCAGCAATTCCACGCCTAGGTATATACCCAAGGAACTGAAAATATACATCCACACAAAAACTTGTACATGAATGTTCATAGCAATACTATTCACTATAGCCAAAAAATGGAAAACCAAATGTCCATCAAATGATGAATGCATGAATAAAATGTGATATATACATATACTGGAGTATCACTCAACCATAAAAAGGAATGGAGTACGGATACATGCTCCATGGATGAACACTGAAAAATTATGCTAAGTGAAAGAAGCCAGGCATAAAAGTCAACATATTATATGTTTCCATTTACATGAAATGTTCAGAATAGACAAATTCATACAAACAAAGTAGATTAGTGGTTAACCTGGGCTAAGGATGGTGGAAGGGGAAATGACTGCTAATGCATACAGGGTTTCTTTCTGGAGTGGTGAAAATATTCTTGAATTAGTGGTAATGGCTGCACAATCATGTGAATACACAAAAAAATCAACAAATTGGTACACATTAGAAGGGAAAGTTTTGTGGTATGTGAACTGTATCTCAATTAAAATTGTATGAGAAAAAAAGGAATATAACAAAACACACACAATCTGTTCATTTGTGCAAAAGAAGTAATAGAAGGATTAACCAAAAAACCGAAGAGACTAGTTACCTAAAGGGTAAGAAAAACAGATGAGGAAAAGGAGATGAAGGTGGGAATCAAGTAGTAGGAATAACGAGTGACATTTCTCTATCTCATTTTACATAGTAGTATTTAGTCATGGTTACGTTTCATATACCTAGATAAATAAATAATCAAATCAACCAGGATTGAGGGGTAACCCTAAAGGGAATACAAAGAGTAAGAAAGGAACCAAACTGCATTACAGATGAGTAACATAACACTAAAGAGAATGTTTTGGAAAAAAGAACTAACCTAAATAACTTAGGAAAATAATATTTTGACTAGATACCATGAGGTTAAAAACAAACACAAAAAAAAAACCAACAACAACAAAACTGTACTCTAATTAGAAAAATATGTTTCTCATAAAGGTAATGGGTTAGCAATCAGTAACTACTTGATGTGCACTATAAAAGTGAGCAAATGGGATATAATCTACTATCTATATGATCTAGTGTCTACAGACAATGATATCCAGTTTTTTCACTATCAGAAAAAAAGTGATACAAGGGATGCCTGGGTGGCTCAGTTGGTTAAGCGGCTGCCTTCGGCTCAGGTCATGATCCCAGCGTCGTGGGATCAAGTCCCACATCGGGCTCCTTGCTCGTTCTTCCCTCTGCCTCTGCCTGCTCTCTCTCTGCCTGTGCTCACTCTCTCTCTCTCGCTCTCTCTAAAAAAAAAAAAAAAAAAAAGTGATACAAATAAGAAGTCAATAAAGGTTAGAATGAACCTTGTGGTGTCATACTAGACTAGAAGCTATCAATATGAACTCTATATATTTAATATATATAGAAAGATAAATATATAAATAAATGTGTGTGTGCTCACTTGTATGTGTGGGAGGGTTGGTATTTATACCTGTATTTCCTAGCACTGTCCTCTGAGGGCCTACGTGCAATGACACCCCAGTGAGTACACCTAGCAGCCAGATCTTGATTTAAATTCTATTCTCCAATAGAGTTCCTTAGACAAGCTGTTGATTCTAGGACTGGTACAAGGAAAGATACAATATGAGCAAGAAATAGCCTATGATACCAGAATATAAGGAAGTGTCCGAAAGAAAGTGAAGGCCAACTTGAAAAGGCTCTTAATGGCCAAAGCTGGAACAAGTTGAGAATAAAAAAATACTATTGGGTTACAACATGTAGAATAAAACAAATACCCATGAGATTATAATTACATAAATAAGTAACTGAATAAACAAGTGAGAAAGAGGTATCTCTTCCTAACAGAAAAATTCCAATAATATGTTTTTAAAAATAGAGGAAAATATAAATCACCATTAGGTAAACACCACAATAACTACTGCAGACAAGATCTATCAAGACATGCTAAAATCAGCAGGAGAAAGTTTGAGGGAGAAACAGTATATCTACATAGTCTCAAAGTATCTTCCCTATGATATGTATCAAAAGGAAGAATAGTAACTTTACAGTGGAAAACAAAGTAAAGGTCACCTTAACAAAGTAATCAAGGTTAAAACATCACTAGCAGTAAGACATACCAACACCATGTACCCTCTAAAATGATGCACTGAAGACACATCATGTGTGGTTTTCTTGCAAACATACGTAACTTCGACCTAATCATGGGAAAAACATCAGACAAACCCAAAATGAGAAAAATTCTACAAATTAATTGACAGTACGCATCAAAAATGTCAAGATCATGAAAGACAAGGACAAACTGAGGGACTACCGCAGGTTGGAGGAAACGAGAATACCACAACTAAATGCACTGAAGTAGGTTGTGGAACAGAAAAAAGACATAAGGGGTAAAACTTGTGAAACTGTAATAAAGTCTGTAGTTTAGTTAACATCCTGGTTTTGATCATTGTACTATGGTTATGATATCAACATCAGGAGATGATACAGGAAGAATATTATATAGGAACTCTCTGTACTATCTTTGCAACATTTCTGTAAGTCTAACATTATCTCAAAATAAACAGTTGAAAATAAATAAAATCCATCACTTGAACATCTTACCCAACTGTCATATTTCCTTGCTCAGGGATCTCATCTGTAATTTAATATTCTATTAATTTAGAGGGCCCACTAACAGCAGAAAAAACTAATCATAAAAATCATATCTGGCATCTAAAAAGTAAATCAGCTACTTTATGTTCCCTTACAATTTCTTTTAGTCAAAAAAATTTGCTAGCTATTGTGACTTTACTGGCTTTGCAAACTTCTTTTTAATTGATGTGACCAATTTAATTGTTTTCAACATCATGATAATCTGCAGTATGTGCCTATAACACATTTCATTTGTGTGTTAAGCCAAAATTTTATTTACAGTTTAAAAAATTCTCTTTAACAGGTTATAGTAAGTTTTTTAGTTATTATTACATAGTTGTCCAACTATGAAATTCAAAATTTGTTTCACAAGTCAATTTGCTTTTATCCTAACACAAACTTCTTCCCACATACCAAACCACAAAGTCTTCATTATTGTTATTTTACTGAAAATCTGAATTTTAAAAGATCAACTGTTTAATATATTGAGTCTCTCTTTTTTCTTTTTTAATACTAAGGAGGGAGTAATTTTGTCTTTTTTGGGAAAAAATGCTTGAGACATTAGAATTTGACTGCTATTTATTATCTACATCCTCTACTAACCAATCCAGCCCAATCAAGAACATAGTCTTTGAAATTCCTTTAATCAAATAGGATTTGCAGAAAATGTTTATATTAATAAACAAAGTGACCCATTTACATTTGCTTTCTCCTCATGCACCACCAGGATGTCTGCATTGGGAGTGGAATACATGACCAGCAAATGAATGGGAAAGTGTCACATATAAACAGCATGACTAGAAACTTAAGCAAAGTGATAAGAGAAACTTAGGAAAGGCAAAATTCATGAAAGTTTAGAATTATAAAAGGCCTTAATAGGCCACTTAATCCATTCCAATGACAACCCAAGAAAAATGACACTATCCTATTTTTTAAAGCTGCCAGATTTCTAACCTCTCTAGATGTTTCATTATGCAATATAATCCTGTCATATGATTTGGGAGAAATATTACAAAACTATTCTTTGCCCTACCTAATGCTTTCTTTTCTAAAATAATAATACATTTTAACTCACTTGCAAAATAAACCCATGTATAGGTGCATTATGTTTGCATACATAGAGACAGACACCTAGGACGCTCAATTTTGCTTGTAAAAACTCACACCACAGAAACCTACATAATCAAAGGCAGGTATCCATCCCATCCCAATCACAAAGGCACTATAACAAAGTGTCACATAAAGATTCTGGTCTAAAAATAACCAATGGAAATCAATGTTATAAAACCTTGAGGTAAACAGGTTTCTTTCCACTGCGAATAATCATGGCTTGCCTTCCACAAACAGGGCTCCCTTTCAGCGCCCACCACAGGAAAAACTAAAAACACTTATGTACTACATACAAGTAGATAATAATTTTTTTTTGACTTTTGATTTTTAAAACCATTTATCTAACAATCATTTTGGAAGAGAGTCCAAGGAAAGAGAGATGGCAGAGTACAGCCAGTGTTAATGAACAAGTAACCAGTTTTAATCAAGTGGGCCAAAGTAACTCAAACAAAACAAATCATTTTGAAACATACATAGAATGGGGGAAGTCCCAATCAACAATGAGCCAAGGACTATCTGAAAAAATTAAGTGTCTGTTAGGAAACACACCAAAATGGTAACCATGAAATGCTATCTCTGGAAATGGAATTATAAGAATGAGTTCAGATTTGGTATTTCTTTAATTCTGATTATCCATATTTTCTACTAACTACAGACATTATTTTAAAATTAAGGCAAATCTGTCCCTGCTCACAGCTCGCTGGGTTGGACAGCGTGTCTTTACATAACCTCCTGGGAAAGGTGGTACCAGCTCCGGTCCTCGTGTCTCGCAAGAATCTACCACTCATCACAGAAAAGGTTTCACCATGTTGCCTGGGACAGCTCTTGTCATGATCATCCTCATCTTACCCACAGACTAAACAATGCATCTCATCTCCCCTTCCTGGTAGCACAGGCTTTATACATTGTTATTTTACCGAGGCTGGTGATTTGGAGAAAGGTTTACCTGATGATGAGTTGCCCCCACCCAAAAGCAGAGGAAAGGATAAAGACACGTCGTCCCAAATCTCCACCCCTCAAAAGGTGGTCGGCGACGGGAGGGCACGGGGGTCGCGGCTCTCCCGCAAGAGTCGGGTGGCTGCCCCCCCCCCCCCGACCCTAGCCCCGGCCGGGGAGGGACTCTCGTTAGAGGATAAAGGGATAGGGGAGAAGGTCAGAGACCCGACCCCCGAGGGGCAAGTACAGCAAGCCGGCGGAGGGGCGGGTCCCTCTACCCCTTCGGGCGAGCGGCTCGGCTTCTAAGGCGGCTCCGTAGGCGCTCAGGCTGCGGGAGGCCTTTGAGGCCCGAGGCCCCGCACCGCGCCGGGAGGGTTCTCTCAGGCCTGTGCCTGCCGCCCACCAAGGACCCCGGCGGCCCCCCGCTCGGCCGCGGCCCGGGAACAGCCTTGGCCGGCCTTGCCTGGCCCGTGAGGCGCACGCACGGGCGACCAGGAGGGCAGAAGAGGCGTTACCATTCGCGACTCCTGAGCTGGCGGGGGTGGGGCGCGGCTCCGGCGACCCGAGCCCGGCTCGGCAGCGGCTGCGGCGGCCGCGTCCTTTATTTTTGCTGCAGCAGCGGCGACTTGTCAAAGGGAAAGACGTAAGAGGCGGCGGCAGCGGCAGCAGGCAAGTCTCGCGGGATTTGGGCGAAACTCTCGCGCAGTCTTGATCGCTCGCCCCGCCCCCCCCAGGCCCCGCGCGGGAGGCAAGAAGGGCTGGGGGAGGAGCGCCAGAGCTGGGTTGCTGGAGGAGGGGAAAAGGGAAGGAGAATTAATGGCGGGGGTTGGGAGGGGTGTGTTGTTGACTTAGATTCTAGGGACGCTCCGCCACCGCGCCGTTCTCACCTTTCAGCCCTTGCGGCGTCCAGACAGATCCGTCCGTCCGCGGGGGCCGGACTCCGCTTATGAGGCACAATTGGAGACGTTTCACAAAGGCCAGTGAGGAGTTAGGGGCCATCCCTGGCTCCCGGTTTTCCCCGTAGTGGGCGAAGAAGACCCCCACCTCCCGCAGTCCTGATGCTGCCAAACGAAGCGACGCGTGGAAAAGCTGGCAGCAGAGGCGGGGCGACCACACCCCTTTATCTCGGACGCAAGCCAGGTGCTCTGCGCGGGTTTATCTCCCTTCACACCCGGCCCTAGACTTCTGGCCTGTCAAGTACAATCATATAAAAGCGTTTCACTTGACACACTTCTATCTTACTCGTGTCTTTGCTCTGCAGGACTACTAGAACCCTGCAGATGCTGGGGCCTGCCACCCCTCTGAGGAACACCAAGGTAAATTGTCGTTTAGGTAACTTACATCCATGATCACGACCTGGACCTTCGCGAAGAAGTCCTGTGAAGGGTGGGAACGCTAACAGGCTTGGTCGTGACTGTACACGCTCAGCTTCTAACGCTGGTCTAGGTGCTCGTTAAATGATTGAAAGAATATCCCTGTCTTCTCCCTTCTGTATCTTTTCTTAGTTCTGGACTCCCACATTTCTAGCCATCTTCCTGATGTCCTTCGTTAAATATATTCTACTGAGTTACTGTGTAACTGAGTGAGGATCTAGAGCCCGTCTCTGCCCTCCACAAGCTCACAATCTAATTGGGGGCGTAGGAGGAGTCCACAACGTCCAAGCCATGTATGTGTCATTCATGTAAAAATTATGATACAGGCAGAAGAGGAAGTGCTTGCCAGTAGTTAAATTGGACATAGATGATGCAGTTGAGCCCAAGCCCGGTATCAGACAGAGGTGAGAATTCTGGAGTTCCACTTAAGTGGTACATGACCTTGGGCACGTTGCTTGATCTCCCTAAACCTCTGTCCTTATCTGTTAACTTATAATGTTAGTACTTATTATCACAGGGTTCCTGTAAAATATATGTAAAGTTCCTGGCACATACTAATTACTCATTAAGTGGTAGGCCTCATTATATGTCTAACTTTTAAGTTTCTGCATATGAAATGTGTTATCTATTTCTGGTAACTAGATGTGAGGGAGTGGGTATATGTGGAGTTATGTCATTAGTGCTAGTGCTTTATGATCTGGGTATTGCATGTGAAGCTGAGACAAGGCCAACAAGTTCCCTTGTTATTCTCATTTTAACTTGCTGATGAGGTAGGCATCTGTGCCACTCAAGCATCCCATGACATTCCATGTATCTTGGATTTATAAAACTACTGCTTTTGCCCATTCTTTTTCAAGAAAAAGACTCTGCTTATTTTAAAAGCCATTAGAGAGAGTTCCTCCTTTCTTTAGCTTCCACCCTCAGAGCCGTGTGCAAAGGACAACTGAACAATTGGATGATTGAGTTCAACTTCACACAATTATCAAGTGCAGTTAATGTCAGCAAATAAGAATTGACTTTTCACCCTCACCTTGACCATTCCATCCATTTTCTAACACATTCTTTAATATTTTTTTAAGATTTTATTTATTTATTTGAGAGGGAGAAAGAGCACATGTGTGTGAGCCCACGGAGGGACAGAGAGAGAGATAGGGAATGTCAGCCAGACTCCATGCTGAGTGTGGAGCTGGACAAGGAGTTCGATCTCAAAACCCTGAGATCATGACTAGAGATCAAGTCCTGAGCCAAAACCTAGAGGGAGAGGCTTAATGAACTGAGACACCCATGTGCCCCAACACTTTTTCATATTTAAATCAACATCTGCTGGAGTCTTATTGTATCATTCTCCCAACTCTACCAGTTCATTTTATCCAGATTTTCCCTAGAGAAAAATGTTGGAGTTGGGAGGGGGTGATAGAGGCATTGCTGGCCCTTGCCCTGAAAGTCCTCTGGGCAGCGCACTGTGGCCATGCCAATCAGCTACATCTTTTCCCACAAATACACATCATCCCCATCTCATGCCACATATTCTACAATCCCACATCTCAGCCAGGAGGTCCCTGGCAGAGGGGAACTGTAGAATCAACAGAAGAGTTTTTATTTTTCATCTTTCAACCGCATATAAGAAATATGTGGCTCTTAAATAAAAAGTAGTGATGGACCAAGGACCCACAGGACCAGCCAAGAGAGTCCCTGCCTGTGTGCAAGATAGAAGTCAAATGTGAATCAGCAGAAGGTAAAAGTAAAGTTTATTGAAGGTATAGAGGGAAGGTATAGATAGACTGTCTGAGAGACTCAGAAAGGAAAGGAGAGTCTCTCCAGACCTCTGTTCAGAATCTGTGGTTTTTATAAAGGACGGTAGTCTCGTGTACACGCCCTCTCAGGCATTCAAGAATCAGATGATAGCTTCCTGTGGTCATTCTCACCCGGCCCTTCCTTAGATGTAATCTATTCTAAAGAAATCATTAACTCCTTGTCCCTTACAAGGAAGACATACACTATTTGCGTTATGAGGTGTTGTAAAGTGGTGGTGCAGATCCTAGCAAGAATAGAAGCAGGAGGGGCACCCAGCTGGCTCAGTTGGTGGAGAATGCGACTCTTGATCTTGAGAATGTGAGTTCAAGCACCAGGTCAGTCAGGTGTGGAGCCAACTTAAAATTTTTAAAATTTTTTAAATTATGTATTTAGACACATTCATGTAGTCATATATATATGTATATATATACATACATACACCATATACCATATATATATACACACATACACCATATACTATGCATATATATATATACACATATGTATATATGCACATACATACATATGAGGAGAAGCAGGAAAAGGAGCAAAAAGATTTTTATTATGGTGTCTTTCAGTTTCCCTATCTCAGTAGGGCTAAGTCGGAAGTGAAAAGACCCAAGAGAGAAGTAAAGTGTGGAGGCAGAAAGTGAAAAGAATCTAAGGAATAAGTTTGTTTTGCCTTTGCCACATAGCTCAGAAAACAGCTTCAATGTTAAAAAAGGACTCTAGAGCAGCAATCCATAGTGATGAGTCCTGTGTCTCCTGAAATTGCAGTATATTTGCCCTTAGGTTACACAGCCTTTCTGAACCTCTTCTCAGATCTGTAAATAGGGATAATAATGGGTTTCCTGCCTGCCTCAGACTGTCATGGAAGTCGAGTAACATAGGAAAGTGCCTTATTTGTCTAAAGTGCCATATAAATGTGAGGCATTGTTATCATTCATTCTCCTAACAGATCAGGCCCTTTTGCAAGGCGCCAAATATACTAAGTTGAAGGAGCTTTAATACCTGCCCTCAAGGAGCTTCTGGTCTAACAGGAGGTGAAAGGGAGAAAATAAATCATTAGAATACCATGTGAGGAGAATGTAAGTGACAAGAGTATGGAGGAAAGGATTGAGCAAGAGGAAGGAGAAAGAGCTGAAACATTCTTGGGGAAGGAGTTTTGGAAAGACAGCACATACAATGAGGAACCAGCACAGTTCATGAAGAATGATGTGTAAATCAACTATAAAATAACTTCAACAAGTTGCTCTGTTGTGGCTTGTGAATTCTGCTTTGTTCCAATAAAACTCACATCTCTTTAACCATTATAAAAGACTCTTTGATGTGGAGTCATTATATACACCCATATGCTTGGAAGAAAAATGGAATTAATGGAAGGAAAAATCAGTGGTATCTTAATTGGAAACATTGTTTTTACAGCTTGTGCTTAAATACCAGAGAAAAGAGAATGCATTCTACCTCACATACTTGGTCCCCAGTTGTCCCTTACAGCCAGTCTTTCTGATCTGGGTAATACTGCAGATTGGAGGCCAAGAGACTTCTCCAAACTGTGGTAATAATATCTTTATTATTATCCATTTCATTACAAAAAGACTGAGATGACTATTAGTACTTTATTCTCAATCATGTTACCCTGCAAAGAAACTCTAAAAGAGTGTATACATCATTCAATCATTTCTCAGAACCTACTGTGTATAAGACACCATGCCAGAACAATAGGCTGTACAAAGTAGGTCCCTGACCTCTAGGGTTCTGAAAATGAAAGACGTGACAAACATCCATAAAAAGGTAGCTAAATAACCAACAACATGGATTCTATTCCTGTATATTTTTCATCAGTTGAATGAGCAAAATTGTAAAGTTGGGTGCCCAGCTTCTGAAACTTGTTTACCCTATTGTTCCCCCAAAGCAGCAGGATACAAAGGAAGGGCAAGATGTTTATTGTAACTGGATATTTATAGATGCATGATAGGTATTCTAATAGGTCCTCTGGAATACATCATCCTTTAAACAAAGTGTAACCATTGTAATTTTCTCTGGGTACAGCTAAGATTTAAAATTGGCCAAACCCAAAAACCGATTAAATTTATTCTGGGAAATATAGACCTGCAAAACAAAACAAAACAAAACACACACACACACACACACACACACACACACACACAAAACAGCAGTCAGTAAAAAGCATATAATGCAAACTAAAAGAAAGTGCAAAAAGGTATTCTCAGAACTCAGAAAAGGGAATATAGATTTCGGGACAGAGAGAACTTCATCCAGGTGGTAGAATTTGAGAGGGAAGCTGACAGCTAAATATAAAAATTTACATATTCTGCTAATAATGTATTCTCAAAACACCAGCCTCCAAGCCACAAAAGTTGCTTAGAATTTTTAAATATGTCTACATATGAGAACACACTCATTACCTCTTTTCTCCCTAATGTTAACAAATAATGGATCTGCCAAAGAGGTTTGAAAGGAAGCTGGGGAACTAGAACCACAAGATTGGCAAGTGGTTCTTTTAGAAATGGAGTCCCTTCTTGCTGAATGCAAGCCTTCCAGGGTTCCCAGGGCTCCCACTTGAAGTCCACATTCTAAATGAAATATCACATATACCAGGACAAAGCCCATCTAAGCGGCACTAACAACTTCCCTCCCTGGTTCCTTAGGTTTACAATGCAATAATGCATTTTTAGGTAAATTAAAGAGAAATCCTGGGCGGGGAGAAAGTACTGATTGGCCAGGCTTGGATCAATACTCATCCCTACAACAATCCGAGGGGCCAAGAGAAAGGGCGGGGCACACGGTAGATGTACACCATAGTACTCACTCACATCTGAGAAAAAGTGGGGGATGGGTCTGGAAAGCCAGAATTGTAAGACTGTGCTCTGGGAGATAGCAAGAAGTGAATTTGGCATCTGAAAAGGGGACTTTTTAACCGGGGGGCTGTGGGGGAGCTGTGGGGATGTGTTGGCTCAAAATTATGATGAATGTTCACTGGACTATGAGGTTAAAATGGGGTTGAAAATTTTGTTGTTGTTCAAATTGATTAATGTTTTGTCATTTCAGTCAAGATGCTGTGAAACATGATGGCTCTCTCACATCGACTCTAAGGACAGTGAGATGTGGGATCCTTCTTTGGCCTTGTAGCTGATTGACTTTAGATGAGTATCTTAACTAGTGGGAGCCTCAATTTCCTCACTGAAAAGTAATAGTAATCGTGACAGCTAACCTCTGTTGAATCTAGATGTTCTAAGCACTCTTCAAACATTATTTCATTTAAAGTTCAGAACAACCCTCTAAGGCCCTATAAATCTGAGATAATAATACCCACTCTCCTGGTTGTTGTAAACATTAAAGCAACTATGTAAGATGCAGAGCTCATTTGCCTGGTGCATAGCCAGCACTCAATATATCATTATTTTTAATTATTTGTTGTCCAGAAAAGGAAATTCCTCTTATTTCCTGATTGTCTCAGGCACCCGAAGCTGTTACTTTGAAAAAATAAAGACAATGGAAGGGAAGAATTCTGTGACCCCCTTATCTTTGATATAGAGGGGGTTAGTTGGGGATCTGACTTAGGGGCTAAAATAGGCCAGGAAGAGAAATACTACAAAATAAATAGAAAGTAGGATACTAACAAATGTGATTGTGAAATGTCAACTGAAGGAGGTTGGGTTAGGTCAGTCTTTCTTTCTCTCTCTCTTTCTCCCCAGCTCTCCAAAAAGTCCATCTATTAAGCTAATCTAAAGGATCATTTGAAATTTCTTGTCTTTTTGACCTAAATGCTGTCAAACGACTGGAATTATTCAACTAAGGACAGGAACTAACATTCACTGAGAAAAACCAATGTGCTTGGGCTCTGGGCGACTTCTTTATGTACATTAGTATCTTTTACTCTCCACCCTCCCCCACCCCCCAGTCACCATCTATGAATATTTTCTCTGTCTTATACAGATAAGGAAACTGAGGCTGAGTTTAGAAGTAATTTGGTACTTTCTAGTAAGTAGCCAGGCTGGGATTCAAACACAGATACATCTGACTTCAAAGACTAGAATACAAAATAAGTCCCACTTTCTTACCAGGGAAAGATATTCAAGGCATGGGTACCACCAGAACCTGAGAAAACTGGTGAAATTGTAGGAATTTCTCAACTCCTCTTTAACCTACCTTTTCTCCCACTTTCATCTCCTTCCCTTACCTTAGACAACACCAGGGCTGCAGATTCTTTACAAAGACTGTCTTCTTATCAAAATCCATCTGTCCTGGGGTGCCTGGCTGGCTCAGGCCATAGAGCATCTGACTCTTGTCTTAGGATGGTGAGTTCAAGCCACACGCTGGGTGTAGAGCTTACTTCAAAAAAAACAAAAAATCCTCTCCTACTCCTCACCATAGTGATAGTGTGTCCTAAAGTGGGCTCATCCCTCTAGTTAACTCATTTTATTATTATTTTTAAAGATGTTATTTATTTATATGACAGAAAAAGAATGCAGGAGCAGGGGATAGGGGAGGGCAGATGGAGAGGAAGACGCAGGCTCCCCACTGAGCAGGACCCTGGGATCATGACCTGAACCAAAGGTAGACACTTAAGCAACTTAACCACCCAGGTACCCCTAGTTAACACATTTTAAATACATTTTCCATTCTGGGGGCGCCTGGGTGGCACAATGGGTTAAAGCCTCTGCCTTCAGCTCAGGTCATGGCCTCAGGGTCCTGGGATCGAGCCCCGCATGGGACTCTCTGCTCAGCTGCGAGCCTGCTTCCTCCTCTCTCTCTGCCTGCCTCTCTGCCTACTTGTAATCTCTGTCTATCAAATAAATTAAAAAAACTTTTAAATAAATAAATAAATACATTTTTCATTCTAAATGGGACTTCCTGGGAGTGCAATAATATTAAGAATAACTCATACGATGGAAATTTCAGAAGCTGGAATGGGGAATGAATCAAACCAAAGACAAATAAGCCCCCAGGAGCTCTCCACGTTGTACCACTTAGCTCTTCACCCCACCCCACCAACCCCAGCTATGAGTTTCCTGAGCTCAGGGACTGGGACTTTCACGTTCAGTGCCTGAAAATCAATAAATATTGGGTGAATGGATGAATGGATGGTCCTTGAAGCACAGGACTGCCCACTACTTCTTTTAGTCCTGATTTACCCCAACAAATGCGCCAACTGTTCCCGGTGGTAGGATTTTTATTCCCTTTTGATAGAACATTCCTTCCCATCCCCTCCTTCAGTGAGCTCTGCCAATTTTCAAACAAGGTCAGAATGGACCATGCCTTAGTGAATGATAATGGACTCCACCATTATGAAATATGGAATAAAGCTTTCAAGACCATCTGGAGAATGAAGAACAGATTTGCCTGTGGCAGTGAATGCGAGTTACCACAGATAGTTGAAGCAATCACCAAAAATCCAATAAAACCAGCAATATCTTGAGAAACATGTACCAGCTTTTCAAAGATCTACAGATATACGGATGAACTCTTGGTTACAAACCAAAGCAATATAAATAAAAAGGGATTTCTTGGTTCATACAAATGAAAATTCCATGCCTATATCAAGCTTTGGAAATGCCTGGATGCTGGTAATCAAACAAGATTATCATGGACTTTGTTTAAAAAAAAAAAAAAAAAGTCCCAAGTGGAGTCATTTGCCCCCACCATGACAGCAAACCAGGATTTAATTACAGTCCCAGGAATGTGATCTTTTAAAGGTCAGTCTGAAATTTCCAGATCAGCACTGGTAAGGTGACCTGCATGATAAAAACAAAACAAAACAAAAGCAAAAAAACCCTGCTGGGGCACCTGGGTGGCTCAGTCGGTTAAGCATCTGCCTTCCGCTCAGGTCAGATCTCAGGGTCCTAGGACTGAGACCCACTTCAGGGGCTTCCTGCGTAGCAGCAGGGAGCCTGCTTTTCTCTCTCCCTCTGCCTGCCACTCTGCCTACTTGTGATCTTTCTGTCAAATAAATCAATAAAATCTTGAAAAAAAAAATGCAACCCTGTCCAGACCTTGATTTTTATAATACTCACCCAATAATACATAAATCCCTAAACTGGAGTTTAGTGCTGCCCACTCTTCTCCAAAACAATACAACCCTAAATCTCTTTCAACTTGTATCTCCTCCCTCTATCCTGTCACTTTACCCAATCTGTTGAAGAATTTTTTTGACTCATACAGCTTCCCACAGTCCAGATTTTGCTGATTTTCAACATGTTTCTCTGTGCCCTATATTTCCTGCAAATATGTAGCTGCTTCCATAGACTGAATTAGACTCAGGTTGGGTCTTTTGGCAAGACTATAAGGAGTCTTTAGCAAGACCATAGGAGGCACAATGCCTGGTTGTCTCGTTTTTTTATGATGTTAAAATCCACTGATGGGGCATCTGGGTGGCTCAGTGGGTTAGGCTTCTGCCTTCAGCTTGGGTGATGATCTCAGGATCATGGGATCCAGCCCCATGTCAGGGTCCCTGCTTCTCCCCCTCTCTCTGACCCTCCTCCCCACTTGTTCTCTCTCCCTCTCTCTCAAAAAAAAAAAATTTTTTTTTTAAATCCACTGATGTGTAAGGCCCACATCTATTAATGCACTGAGGGGCTGTTAAGTGAAGATATGTTGATTCAAGGGTTAGCAAACCCTTGTTATGTGGGCTAAAATCTGTCCAGACTTCTGTTTTTATAAATAAAGTTTTATGGTCAGGAAATGACATAAAGGCACAGAAAACCAGGATCCAAACTTTCTGGATACACAGGGCTTCTGGTCCCCTCTGGAGTTCTGGAATCTTCTTGAGACAAGCCAGGTTAGGTTACAAGTTCTCAAAGGTCACAGAACCTACAGACTTTTATCCCTCTCCTATCTCAAGGACTTTCCCTACACTGTCTCGGCTTCTACCTACCCCTCCTAGAACCTCTCTCCCTTCCTCCTGAATAATCGTCCCGGGGAACTCAAACTTTTGGAAATCGAACCTAGGGCAGCACGCTGCCTTAAGTAACTTCTCACACCCCTGTAGCTCAAAGTTCCTCTGAGGCAGGAAACCCCGAAGCCTGTCTACCTTTTCAGAACTGGGAGGGAAAATCCCAAGAATAAATAAACAAATGGTTGTTATTCTAATTCTCCCACAACTGCAAAAGCAAAATACATCATCTCAGTAAATTTTCCTGCCACACCTTATTGGCTAGCCTGTGCCAAAGAAAGGGTTATTCTGGAGGGCTCTATCTTTATGAAGTTCCCCCTTTTTGCAAATAACGGAAAAATTATTCAAATTAGCTGAAGGAAAATGGGGACTCTATTAAAAGGACCCAAGCACAGGAGCGGTGTGACCTCATTCATGAGGAATGAGAGCCAGGACTGGCACAGGGGCTCTGAATCCCCTCAGACTTCACAGTATCCCCATCCTGCCTCTTGGTTTGCATTGGCTCCATTCTTTCTTTGCAAACCATCTCTCCTTGTTTCTCTGTTCTTCTCGTGGCAGAAAGCAGCTATCCTGGGGGTCCCAATTCTCTTTCTTCTCAGTTCAAGAGACAAGAAGATATTCACTGGTATCTCTCAGAGGCCGAAGTTTCCAGGTGAACAAATCTGATTGTCCAACAGTTGGTGTTTGCAGACTTCCCTTCCACACATCTCATCTTGGCCAAAACATATTCATATAGCCACACCTAGCTGTAAGGGAGGCGGGGACGTCATAGGCTCTGTGGGATCTATTACTAAAAGCAAGAAGGGGAAATAACCGCTGGAGATAGCCACCTCTGCCATGGTCCACATCAACTGTTTAGCTATGTAAGGCAAAGGTTGGTATGGCACTCTGAAGGCCAAAGACACCTGATAGATCTAGCTCATGCAGGGAGCTATAACCTGTGAAGAAAGAGAAACCAACACTGCCAGGAAATAGACCCAGTAACTTGCTTTTGTTGAACAGATTCACAAACATGAGACTCAGAGATCACTTTTTGCAGCTGTATTGAAATATAATTGACATATAATGTTGTGTAAGCATAAGGTGTACAATGAGCTGATCTGATATTCTTAAATATTACAGTATTATTCACTCATGAGAAGGAAGGAAATGCTGCCACTTGCAACGATATAGGTTGACCTTGAGGACATTGTGCTAAATGAAATAAAGTGGTTGTAGAAAGACAAATTTTGGGGGCACCTGGCTGGCTCAGTCCATAGAGCATGTGACTCTTGATCTTGGGATGGTGAATTCAAGCTCTACCCCCATATTGGGGGTAGAGCTTACTTTAAAAAAAGAAAAAGAAAGGGAGGAAGGAAGAAAGACAAATATGGCATGATATCACTTATATGTGGAATCTAAAAAAGCCTCTTAGAAACAGAAAGTGAAAGTGGTTACCAGGGGATTTGGAGAGATGTTGGTCAAAGAGCACAAACTTCCATTTAGAGCATGAGTAAATTCCAGAAATCTGATGGATGGCATGGTGACTATAGTTAATTCTACTGTACTGTATTCTTTTTCTTTTAAGATTCATTTATTTATTTTGAGAGAGAGAGAGAGAAAGAGACAGCAAGTAGGGGGAGGAGCAGAGGGAAGGCTGGGAGTATGTCACACAGACTCCCGGCTTAGCCAGAGCCAGATGTGGGGCTCAATCTCAGGACCCAAGAGATCATGACCTGAGCTGAAATCAAGAGTCTGATGCTTGGGACACCTGGTGGCTCAGTCGGTTAAGTGGCTCCCTTCAGCTCAGGTCATGATCCCAGTGTCCTGGGATCAAGCCCCACATCGGGCTCCTTGCTGGGTGCGGAGCCTGCTTCTCTCTCTGCCTCTGCCTGCCTGTGCTCGCTCTCTCTCTCACTCTCTCTCTGTCAAATAAATAAATAAAATCTTTAAAAAAAAAAAAAAAGAGTCTGATGCTTAACTGACTGAGCCACCCAGACGCCCTTAATAATACTTTACTACATTCTGGAAAGTTGCTACGAGAGTAGATCTTAAATGTTCCCACCACGAAAGAAATGGTAATTCTGTGATGCAATGGAGGTGTTCTCAGATTGGTCTTATCCATGTGGCCAGATTACTTCCCCAAAGGGTGTCCTAACTGCCCTCTCTATTAGCTAATGATGAGGGTGCCTCTTTCCCCAGGCTCACAAGCACCATATGTCACCAGTGTTTTCAAGTTTTACCAACCTGACGGATGAAAGATGGCTCTAATGTGCATTTCCCTAACTACAAGTGAGTTTGCATTTTTTTCTTGGTTTTAAGCTGGGTATGCGTACTTCCTGTTGTTGCTTTGGTCATGGCCTCGGGGCATAGCAGTCTGTGGTATCCTGTCAACCCACCTCCCCGTGCAAGGCCTGGGAGGGAGCCCTCTCAGTTAAAGCAGCTGCACCATTTCCTACGCATTTGTGCAGCCCTCCTGGAAATCAATTTGCCACCCTTAACCCAGCAAACCGTCTTTTGGGAATCTGTCTTACAGAAATAATCTAAACTTCAGAATTAAATATTTGCACAAAAATGTTCATGACAGGGGCGCCTGGGTGGCTCAGTGGGTTAAAGCCTCTGCCTTCAGCTCAGGTCATGATCTCAGGGTCCTGGGATTGAGCCCCACATCGGGCTCTCTGCTCAGCGGCGAGCCTGCTTCCTCCTCTCTCCCTCTCTTCCTGCCTCTCCGCCTAGTTGTGATCTCTGTCTGCCAAATAAATAAATAAATAAAATCTTTTTAAAAAAATGTTCATGACAAAATTATTCATAATAAAGGAATTTTTATAACAATCCAAGTAGCCAACACTTACTTATTTATTTATTATTTATATATTTTTTTTAAGTTTTTTTTTTAATTAAAGTTTTTATTTAATTATTTGACAGAGAGAGAGGTCACAAGTAGGCAGAGAGGCAGGCAGAGAGGGAGGGGGGAAGCAGGCTCCCCACTGAGCAGAGAGCCGGATGTGGGGCTCGATCCCAGGACCCTGAGATCATGACCAGAGCTGAAGGCAGAGGCTTTAACCCACTGAGCCACCCAGTCATCCCTAGCCAACAATATTTAACAAAGGTTAGGCAAAATATGGTACACTGCAAACCAAAATCTATTAAAATGATCATTGTGAAGACTTTGTAATGGGGGTGTCTGGCAGGCTCAGTTGGTGGAGTGTAGAGCTCTTGATTTCAGCATTGTGAGTTTGAGCCCCATGTTGGGTATAGAGATTAATTAAAAATAAAATCTTAAAAAAAAAGACTTTGGAATGAAATACAAATTATTCATGTTATAAAATATGGATAGAGGACTGCTCCTGTTTTTGCATTCCCTGTCATATCCTGTCTGTTAACTGCCCTTCCCCCCCTCCCCCGCCCCGGTTGTATGGCAACCACCCTGTTCCTTCTAATCTCTGCCTGCAGGAGTGGGCATGTGAGGCAGGCCCAGACCATCACAACAGCCTTTTCCCCTACCCACACTGGTTTGTCCAAGTGCATAAGATGGATGGCAGGCCAGTCAGAGTCTCAGCATGATATTTGTTATGTGGCTACTTTGTTTTCCTCTGGAATGAAGAGCTGTTAGGACCACAGAAACCTCTTCATGCTATTAACCGTTCTTCACCCCACAAAGAGAGAGCCCCTTGGATGCTGAAGCCACACAGAAGAAAGCAGAGCCAGTGCCTGGAGAGACACAGGAACTTCACGTCACCTGAGCACATGAACCTCGCCATTTCAAAAGCCAGGGAGGGCACTTCCCAGTTATTGAACCAAAAAAACCTCTTTTTTTAACGAGCTATTTTGAGTTGAGTTTTAGTTACTTGAAACTGAGTCCGGACTGACACAATGTGCATATGAAAAAAGATGAGAAGAAAAGGCATGGAAGAGTTATTGTGTTAAGGCAAAAGAATTATGGGAGTTTTCCTCTATATTTTCAATTTTGTTTGTAATATTACATTATTTTTATAATTCCAAAAATTTTATAACTTTATAATTTCAAAAATTTAAATTTTTTAAATTTAACATTTCAAAAAAATTCAAAAAATTTCAAATTTAAATTTCAAAATTTCAAAAAAATGATTTAAGGAGAAAAAAAAGCAGTTCTATCCTCTCAGGGCCCATTGCAGTTGAAAATGATTATATCTCAGTCCACAAGTTAGTTAGGTTAAAAGATCAAAGCAGTCTTCTAGGAACTTATGAGTCACGGTCACACAGCTGAGGGACTGAGATGCAAATTCTGGTCTGCATGTTCCAAAGCCAGTGCTACTAATTGAGCCTCTTCCTCATTCAAGAGAATATCATCAGTATAAAGAAAATATATAATGATTCCACTCTATTTGATGACACGCTGCTGTAATAACTGGCAGTTTAGGGAATTATTTTTTGTAATATACACTAGACAATTCAATTTTATTATATATATTATATTCATTTCCTATCACCACAAATATAGTGGCTTAATCCAAGATCCTTCTTATCTCATAATTCTGGGGGTCAAAGTGAGACCAAAATAGGTCTTACTGGGCTAAAAACCAGGTGTTGGCAGGGCTATGTTCCTTCTGGAAGCTCTGGGGGAGGCTTTCTGGGGGAGCTCTGGTGGTCGTTCTGCCTACCATAAGTTATATAACTATAAAGTTTAAAACTTGGAGCATGTACCAAAAATGTCCCCCACAGTTCCTCCATCTTCCTAACATCATCACCAATAACATCTCTGTAACTAACTCTTCCCAATCAAATTTTCCTATTTAGTCTTTCACACAGTTATGCTTATACCATTCTGTGTCTGACCCTTTCACTTGATATAGACCAGAAGGCTTTTCACGTGCTGCTGCAGGGTCTTTGCGATTCTCATTAGCAATGGCCGTCTAATATTCCACCAGATAAATATGCTGTGGTTCATTTAACCAGCCCTCTACTGCTAGACCCTTAGGCTGATATTTAGGATGTTTCCATCTTTTGAGTCTTATATGCAAAGAGGTAACGAACAACCACACTCATACAGCCCTTCCTAAGCTTGTGGATTATTTGTTTAGAATAGATTCTCAGAGATAGATTTATCAAGCTCAAAGGGAAAAAAACCCTTTGACA
Organism: Mellivora capensis; assembly: GCA_004024625.1. Classification (NCBI taxonomy): domain Eukaryota; kingdom Metazoa; phylum Chordata; class Mammalia; order Carnivora; family Mustelidae; genus Mellivora; species Mellivora capensis. The sequence goes on along the minus strand of PISX010006784.1, from coordinate 71,828 downwards.
CCAACAGTCAAATGACCTTCTCAAAGGATATAGCCATTTCACTAGCCCCTGTGAGAAGGAGATTGCATGTCTCACTGTTGACGTTCCAGAGCCATGAGTTCAAAGCTGTTTCAAAAATGTCATTTGACTCATTCTCTGTGTCCTGTTTGTACCCTGGGAAAATTTGCTCCCAGTCACCCTGCTTGAGTTAAACCTGGGGCGTCATGATTGCTCAGGTGTGTTTTCCTCAGTCATGACTAAAATTAGCCTGTTCACCAATTCAACCCTTTTGTCCAAAGACACAAGAATTTAGAAGCCAGTTTTCCAGCAACATTTTTTTAATGGTTTCATAGGAGAGACCTGTGTGTGTGTGTGTGTGTGTGTGTGTGTGTGTGTGTATTTTTCATGGTTTCCTGGGACAGACAGCCCCAATCCCCACTACAACAGCTGTGGAGCATATCTGGAACCTGTCAACATCTCTTCCTTGTCTCTTAGAGCTGTGCCTAGCTAAACCTACAGCAAGATCCTCAGGCTGCCTGACCTCCTGGTCCTTGCCAAGCATGTGGTCTCAGGCTGCTGTGACAACATGGAGAAGTAAAGCCAAGTTGCTACCTAGATTTGGGACTCCCTCTAGTCCGGAGTTGAAGCTTTTTCTGAAAATGACAGCAACACGACAACAATACTAACAACAACAATCATTACTATCTCCCCAGTAATTGCTGAAGTCCAGGCTGTGTGCTGAGTACCACATACGGATCACCACCTTTCTCTTTATAGGAGCTCTAGAAGGTATCTCCAATTCAGTGGTTTTCAAAGACAAGGAAATCGAGGCTTAGAGAAGTTATGGAACGTAGACCACACAAGGCCACACAGCTAAAAAGTGACAAAGCCAGAGTGTAAGGCTGGGTTTTCTCTCGCTCTGAGGAAGATTCTTAACCACCACATTGGGTGGTAGGGTATGCTAAAAGTACCTACCACATACTACCTTAGTGTGTTGCTCATCAAACCCCGTGTCTTAGGAGAAAGCCACCTGGTGCCTTTCTGTACATTCAAAGAAAAGAAGCATGGAGGGAAAGAATTACAGAGATGATGAGGAGAGGTTTGTATATTGCCTGCACATTCTTTTGCTATCTGACACCTGTTTTCTCAACTGGGAAATACCATGAAGAAATGAATGTGTACTTGGGTTCAGGATCCTGGTTTGTCTTCCATAGGAGAGGACCAGGCCTTGAACTCTGGGCTCTTTGACGTTGCTGTGTGCCTCTGGTGTTCCCCTAGCTCCAGGCCTGGACCAAGGAGGCTGGCCCAGACAGAAACACAAATGGAAGGCCTGGGCCAGTGATTCTGAGTCAGGGTCTCAGAGCCAGAAGGCTGCAGCCCCAGAAACAGACATCTAGCCTCAAGTGCCCTCAGGCCACAGTCAATCTCAAATAGCAGTTTGAAGTGGCGACTTCCACCCTCTGATCCTTCTGAATCCCAGCCTCCCTCCTCCCCGCTGCTGTTTCTCTTCATCCTTCTTGTGCCACCTGCTCTACTCTTCAGCCACAGATCTATCTCTTGCCGTTGCTGCCAGTGGTAGGAGTAGTGGGGACAAAAATAGTCACAGGAACAGTGGTAGTATCTGCAGTGGTGGGAGGTGGTGATGGTGGTGGGAATGAGAATTAGTTCCACTATTAGGTATCCAGGCCTTCCGGTGTCCTGGGCACTGTGCTGAGCACTTTACCTGCATGACTGTATTTCATCTTCACGACCATCCTGGGCAAAGGTGGATATTAATACTCCCATTTCATGGACAAGGAGATGGGGTTCTGAGATACTGTGTAATGTAGCAGAGCTGGGATTTGAACCCAGTCTATCCGCCTTGAAGGCTGGTGCTCTTAATGGCCCTGTTACTCCCTTTGGATGAGAGATTGGTTTCCTCCTGACTACCAGGCTGTGTGCTAGCTGTCTTGGGCCTTGGTCACAAGCTCTCTAGGTTAGTTTCCTATTTTGATAAAGTACCACAAATTCAGTGACCTAAAATGAGAATTTTTTTTTAAGATTTTATTTATTTATTTGACAGAGATCACAAGTAGGCAGAGAGGCAGGCAGAGAGAGAGGAAGGGAAGCAGGCCTCTGGCTGAGCAGGGAGCCTGATGTGGGGCTCCATCCCAGGACCCTGGGATCATGACCAGAGCTGAAGGCAGAGGCTTAACCCACTGAGCCACCCAGGTGCCCCTAAAATGAGAATTTATTATCTTACTGTGTTGGGGTCAGAAGCCTAAAGTGGGTCTTATGGAGCTGAAATCTGGGGTGTCAGCTGTGCATTCTTCCTGGAGGCTCTTGGAAAACCCATTTCCTTGCTTTTTCAGCCTGCATTCTTTGGCTCATGGCCCCTTCTTCCATCTCCAAAGCATATCACTCTAAGCTCTGCCCTTGTACTCACATCTTTTTTTCTGACCCTTAATTACTTTGGGTCCCACCTAAATGATCAGATATATTTTCCCATTTCAAGATCCTTAATCAAGGCTGCAAGGTCCCTTTTGCCACCTGAGGTAACCTCTTCATAAACTCGGGGATTAGGATGTGAACATCTTTAAGGCACCATTAGTCTCTCTACCACACCCACCGATGGTGTGCAGTTTCTGCAACCCAAAGTCAGGCAGGAAGAGAAAGGGCCACTGAGTGAACTGCACACACCTCCCCTCAGATGCTCCCTCACCAGGGTTCATGGAATTTGAACTTGGCCTCAGTCTGAAGAAGGATGTGTCAGGAACAGGGCCAGAATGAAAGGAGAGGGCTGGGCACCCACAGAATTCAGAGTTGGGCAGATTTACAGGCAATGGAGAATGCATTCCATCCAGTTTACCACAGCAGGCTTCCCCTACAGGTTTTAGACAGACCCTCGCTAGAATAACCCCTGGAACAGGAACCTCACTCCTTCACAAGACAGACAGTTCCATGGCTGGCTGCTCCACCTATTAAAACTTCTTCCTTAACTAGAGCTTTCCTCTTTAGAAATGGGCCCACCAATCCTGGCTCTTCTCAGGCCAAGGAAACTCTCCCCTTCTGGAGGTGAGGCCTTCTAGAGCAGTGAAGAATCTGAAGGGTGCTTCTGCTAAACTGAAGGCCCCAGTTGCATCTGGGGTGTGTTCTGCCATCCTCTGCTGCCGCAGTGACCGTGGGTGCCCTGGGGGCCATCAGCATCACATCAACATTCACCCTGGGGGCCATCAGTGAACCCATGGATAGTACCCATCTGGTGCCTGACAGATAGTAAAGGGCTCTCAAGGGCAGTGCTCTAGACTGGTGTCCAACAAGGTTCAACCTTGACAGAGAAGGGCAGAAGCAGGTTTGGAAGGCCAGCCAGGAGCCCCAGATTCCTCTCTCTAAAGCAGCGGCCAGAAATGAGAGACCAGATACAAGTATAAAAATTTTATGTGGTGGTGCTCTGCAGCACCTCCTACCGCTTAAGTCCAAACTGAATGTCTACTTCAGGCCACTTGAGGCCTGATGTTTCCTTCCTGCTCACATTTAAGGCCTTCGCTGTTGCCTCTGCTTTTCCCCCACGTCTCTCTCTCTCTCTCTCTCTCTCCCTCCCTCCCTCTCTCTCTCTCTCTTTCTCTCTCTCTCTCCTCTTCCCTCTGGGCCCATCCTGGGCTTCTGCCATTTGCCCTCCACGCCCTTCCTCTTTTCCCCTGCTCTGGTCTGTGTCGCAGGAGGCTCCCCCTGCAGGCTGCAGTTGGCAGGCTCCCGGATCAGCTTTGGCCAAGGGGAGGCCCTGGAGGGAGGCATTGGGGAAAGGCCAGGCTATTTATCCCCAACAAAAGCCTCTGACTGCGTCTCTGCTTTTGTTCTGTGGTTCTCCTCTTGTTGGTGTCCCCGGCTCCTGGGCCCTAGCCACTTCCTGCCAGGGACCTTACGACCTGGGGGTCGAAGTGGCTTCTCGAGGCTGCTAACCTCTGAGCCCCACTATGTTTCCCAGAGGTTCCTGGTTCATCCATCACTTTTGCAGCCTGTCATCTTTATGAACATCTCTGTTTTATTTTTTTATCTTATTTTATTGTTTTAAAAAGATTTTATTTATTTATTAGACACACAGAGAGAGAGCACAAGTAGGCAGAGAGGCAGGCAGAGAGAGAGAGGGGGAAGCAGGCTTCCTGCTGAGCAGAGAGCCCCATGCAGGGCTCCATCCCAGGACCCTGGGATCATGACCTGAGCCGAAGCCGGAGGCTAAACCCACTGAGCCACCCAGGCGCCCGTGAACATCTCTGTTTTAAAATAAATACTCAAAGTGGTTTTGTTTTGAGACAAGACATTACCAATATCTGTCTTGTTACCCTGTTAGCTGTCACGCTTCACGCAGCCGAACTGTTCTACAAGTCCTAAACCCCCGCCCTTTAGTCTAAGTATTGATTTTCATGTCACAGCCTTGGTAACTGCTTTAGAAAATTCCTTTTTGTTTCCTAAAATCTCTGAAAAAGATGCTATAACTCTGTGAGACCCAAAAGGGCAACGGTGGGATTTAGTTTCATTCATTCCAACAAACACGTACTTGGTTCCCAGCATTCATTCATTCATTCGACAAATATTTATTGAGCACCCATTATTTTCCAGGCACTGTTGAAGGACCTGGGGATACAGCAGTGAACAAGACAAAATCTTTGCCTTCGTAGAGTCTATATTTTAGTGAAGGGAGACAATGAACAAATAAGCAAATAAACCTGTAGTGTATCGGGTGGTATTAAGAGCTACAGAGAAAATACTTAGCTAAGCAAAAGGGTGGGGAGTGCCGAGGAGAACTGGAGTGAAGTGAACAGGAGAAAGAGTAACAGAAATGAGGGAGGAGAGAGAGGAACGGGGAGGAAGTATCCTGTAAAGCAATGGAGGTCCAAGTGAGAATGTGGGCTTCTACCCTGAGGTGGGGACCACTGGCGTGTTGTGAACAACTGAGTGCCATGCTCTGGCTTACGTTTTTTAAGGACTGCAGCATTGCGAATAGACAAGAGGAGGTAAGGATGAAGGTAAGGAGACCTATATAGAAACCCGGGAGGCTAAAGCAGTGACCTGGGGAAAACTGATAATGGCTTGAACCAGGGTGGACGTGGGGGAGATGGCCACGTGAGGTTGGAATCTGAATATATTTTACAGGTAGCGTCGACAGGATTTGCTGATACAGAATACAAAAGAAGGGATCATAGACAACTCCGCTTTTAGACTCAGGAAACTGAGAGAATGCACTTACCATTTATTAAGATGGGGAAGACTATGGGAGGAAGGAGTATGGGAGGGAAGGTCAGAAGTAAGTCTGTCTGTCCAGGAGCACCTGGGTGGTCAGCCGGTTAAGTCTCTTCCTTTCGCTCAGGTCATGATCTTGATGTCCTGGGATCGAGTCCTGCATCAGGCTCCCTGCTCAGTCAGGAGTCTGTTTCTCTTTCTCCCTCTGTTCCCTCCCCCAGCTCGTGCTCTCTCTCTCTCTCTCATAAATAAATAAAAGTTGTTTTTTTTTTTAAAAAGGCAGTAAATCTGTTTTTGAACATGTTGAGTTTGAGATGTCTGTCAGGTGAGGTGTCAAGCAGGCCATTGAGTATGAGTGAGTCTGTCTTGCTGGGAGAGGTCTAGGTTGGAGATGGAAACAGTCGTCAGAGAACAGCTGGTGCTTGTTGTCATCTCACTGGGTGGGATCACCTGGAGCTTCAGTGCCAACAAGACGAGAGAGGTCTGAGGATTGAGAGCTGATTTTGACGTCAGGAAAATGCAGAAGCAGCAGAAGACAGGGCTGGGAAGGTGGTGTGTGTGTGAGTGAGAGAGAGAGACTGAACGACCCTGTGTGTGAATGCTGTCCATGTCCTGCCTGTCTCTAGGTTGGGTAACTCTGGGCTTGTGTGGCAAAGGGAAGCCACATGGACTCTGAACCCATAGGCCAAGCTCCAGGCCAGCAGCAGGAGTTCAGTGAGCTTCCCAAGATGTGTTCATAAACTCAGTTCGTTAATCCCTCCAAGAAGACCCCGTAACTTGAATTCAGTGTAGTCCCCAAGAACACCCTGCTGTCCTGAGCCCAGTCACCTCCCCTGGACATCCTGATAGTCAGAGGCAGCACGTCTCCCAAGAAGCCCCCTGCTGAAAGCCATGAGTGTCCAGAGAGCCTCTGTAGCCTGAACGGAGTGCATTTCCCAAAAAGGCCCCACAGCCTCAGTGCAATCCTCTCACGAGGATGTCCTCAGAGCCTAGGTTCTAAGAATTTCTCAATTCTTAGCAGCCTGAGTCCAAAACATTTCAGAAAAAGTTTTTTACAGTCAGAATCTCTCTATGCCCTATGCCTAGGAACCCCAAGGCCTGATTTCCAGCGTTCATGGTACCCCTGATCTCCATTACTCCAGGCTCACCCCTCAGGCTCTAAGTTACCAAAACCCAAGCTCGTTAGGGCAGCTGAAGCTAGGAGTCTTTTTCCTCAGTTAAGGAAGGAAGCTGGGTCTCTCTCCCTGCTGGTTACCTTGACAAAGGTCTCTGCCCCTTGCTGGCAGTCTCGGGTCCCCACTAGGAGATCCTCAGGGGTGCCCACAGGCAGATCAGGATACAGGCTCAGGATGACCGGAAAGAAGGATCCTAGGCAAGGAGAAGGATGAGTCACCACGCTAGCCGCTCTGTCTCTGTCCCTCTCTCCTCTTTCCCTGGTTCTGCAGAATTGCTGGGCACAACTTCCAAGCCATGCTTCCTGAATGGATTCCAGAGTGGGTGGGAGAAACAGGGGAGAGGATGTGGAACAGGAGCCCCAGATCACCCTAACAGAGGCCAGCGTGTTTGCAGGGAGCTGCCAGAAGCCTCTGATGTCAGAGAGCTCTGCAAGACCACCCCCCAGGAAGAAAGTTTTGAGCTGAGTGGGCCAAAGGCTCTGCTCTCAGTCTGCTACAGAGATCAGAGAAATGCTCATTCAAAACCATTCCTGACCCCCTTCATGCCTGGATATTTAACCTGATCACAACAGGGACTCGGACGGATTTTTAGCAGGTAAGGACAAGATCACAATTGGTTTTTTGTTTTGTTTTGTTTACATACAGGTTTTTGCAAGAATCCACTGGCTAGTGACCTGGGGAATGGTCTTGAAATGGGCAATCAGAAGTAGAGAGCACAAGTAACAATGAAGAGGTTGTCCTTGCCCAGGCCAGAGATGAGGAAAGATTAGACGAGGGTAGCAGGGGACCCACTGGAGGAATAGAAGTATGTGGGAGGATGTGTTAGGAGGCAGGATAGCCAGGTCTTGGTGATGGTTTTCCTGTCTAGGGAAAGGGCAAGCATTTAGTTAGCAAATACTTATTAGGTATCTCCTCTAGCCAGAAACAGTTCCAGGTGTTTAAATATAGGGTTTAAAAAAAAAAAAAAAAAAGGAAGGGAACAAGGTCTCTGTCCTGGTAGAGTTCACATTTGAGGGAATGACTCCAGCTTTCTGCCTCTGGTGCCTCAGTGGTTGACAGGGCTTGTTACTGAGTTGGTGACAAGGGCAGAGGAACTGACTCAGACCTGGAGAGGATGCTGAGTTCCACGTTAGACATGGTTCATGGGAGGCCCCTGTGGTATGACCAAAGAGGATGGCCACGTCAAGTGGAGACCAGAGCTCAGATGGGAGGTCTGGCCCGGCAGGAGGTGTAGGTTGGGCACTGGTTGCACACAAGGCTGTCTAGGGCAGCAAGAACAGTGGGCAGAGCTCTTGCAACCAAACTCTGAGGAACCCCAGCCACTAAGGCAGGGCAAAGGGAAGGAGGTAGAGGAATGGTCAGAACTGGTAGGATCATAAGAATAGGATGCCATGGGAGCTGTGGGAAAAGCCAGCACAGCCGCCGAGAAGGGCAGCCATTACATCTGGTCACTGGGGGTCACATCAGAGGAGCCATGGGACAGCATCTCGGGATGCTGGGGAATAACAAGGAATGAGCAAGCAGAGACAGTGGTGGGTCCTTCTTTCACACAAAGTTTGGCCAGGAAGGTGGCTTCTTCATGTCCTCAAAGGAGAACCATGACAGGCACAAAGGAGAGCACAAGTAACTTGTTCAAGGTCAAATGGGAAGGTCAGGTGAGGAGCCTCACGGGGCCAGAACGTACTCTGTTATTTCCCCGGCCGGCTCCTGTAGGCGCTATCGAGCCCACCTTCCAGCCACTCTGCCCTGCTTACCGCCAAGGAACTTCTCTACCTCAGTAGAAGGTCACATGACAGACACACTGGGAAGAGCTCAGCTTTCAAAGTTGGCCAAATTAGAGTTAGGTTTGCAACTCTACCTGGCCACTTCCTCACCAAGTAACCATGGATAAATTTGTTAGCCTTACTCAGACTCAATTTCCCATCTATAGGTGTCTTCGTAGATATTCAATGACACAACCTCATGAATGCAATGAATGCCTCTGAACTGCATGCTTAAAAATGCTTAAATATTTGATAAATTTTATGATATATATGATATATATATATAACTACAATTTAAAAAGATTAATAATGTAATATACCAAAAAACATTAAAGGGTACACTTTAAGTGGGTATATGGCACAGTATGTGAAATCCATCTCCATAAAGGTGTTAAAAAAGCATTAATGGGCAGATTGAGTTAGTACCTGTGAAGTGATATTTAGAAATTGCGCCAGCTTACCACCAAAGGTAAAGTTTATTTATTTGTATATACTACACTTTATATACAGAGTTTAACACTGGATTTTTTATTCTAGGTGTTGTAATCAAAGGGGAAGAACTTCAAAGTTCTTCTCTGAGAAGAACTTCAAGAAGGAAGGAAGGAAGAAGAAGGAAGAACTTCAAAGAACATCCTGACAGGTCCCTCAGATCCTGAGTTTGGTCCTGGTTTTGGAGGTTGTTGAACCCCACCAGCAAAGCTCACATGAGGATACCAAGCTCTGGACAATCCAGGCCTAGGCTCCAGGGTCTTGAGAGACTGATTAAAAAGCAGGAAAGCCAGTTGACTCACTTACCAGTGGGCATGCATGGAGGGTCCTGGGGCAGGGCCTGCCGCTCGCTGGGTGCCTAGCAGGCAGAGGGGAAGAACACAGGGTACTCCGTGTTTGTCCACTGCCTCCTTCTGACAATCACACCCAGGTTTCGTTGGCCTGCTTCATTCTATCGTAGTAAAAGAGAAGCATAAGCAAAGTAATGCATTAGAAACATTTGACATTTTTTCTTTTCTCTAATTTGGCCTCCTATAAGGCCAAAGCTACATTCGTTTTTGTGAAACACCTGTATCTGCACAGTTTATTATTTCATTAGTTTTTTACTTTATTTTTAAAGATTTTATTTATTTATTTATTTATTTGAGAGAGAGAGACAGTGAGAGAGGGAACACAAGCAGGGGGAGTGGGAGAGGGAGAAGCAGGCTTCCTGCTGAGCAGAGAGCCCGATGTGGGGCTTGATCCCAGGACTCTGGAATCATGACCTGAGCTGAAGGCAGATCCTTAACCGACTGAACCACCCAGGCATCCCTAAGATTTTATTTTATTTTTTTTTTTTTATTTTTTTTTTAAGATTTTATTTATTTGACAGACAGAGATTACAAGTAGGCAAGAGAGGCAGGCAGGAAGAGAGAGGAGGAAGCAGGCTCTCCGCGGAGCAGAGAGCCTGATGTGGGGCTCGATCCCAGTTCCTTGGGATCATGACCTGAGCCGAAAGCAGAGGCTTTAACCCACTGAGCCACCTGATTTTATTTTTTAACTAATCTTTATACCCAACATGAGGCTTGAACTCATAACCCCAAGATCCAGAGTTGCATACTCCACCAACTGAGCCAGCGAGGCACCCCTATATCTTCACAGTTTAAAAACTCCAGTTGGGGACACCCATGTGGCTCAGTTGGTTAAGTGTCTGCTTTCAGGTCAGGTCATGATCCCAGGGTCCTGGGGTCGGGCTCCCTGGTCAGCGCGGAGTCTGCTTCTCCTACCTCTCCCCACGTACTTTCTTACTTGTTCTCTCTCTCTCTCATTCTCTCATATAAATAAATAAATTTTTAAAAAATAATGAAGAATCCAATTGTTCTTCAAAGTATGTCAGAAAAAACATAAGTCCCCCCACTCCTGCTTTCTTACTTTCCAGAGGAAGCCCCATTTTCAATTCTCTTCATGGGTGCTATTTCTTTTTCATATTGACAGCTTCCTGATACTGTACAGATGAGAAAACAGCTGTAGGAAGTTCAAGGAAGGGACCCCAATTTTGATCTAACAGAAATGCAAATACTACATCCTAATCTCTTTACCACAGCTCATTGGTTCATATTGCTCTACAGATTGTAAAACATTTTCTCCCACATTATGCCATTTCTTTAAAAAAGAAAACTATCCTCCTCTAAATTACAGTAAAATGCACATAATATAGAAGTATCATTTTAAGTGTTTTTGAGTGTATGGTTCAGAGGCATTAAATTCATGCTTATTGTTGGGCAACCATCATGGTCATCGTCTTCAAAACCTTTTTATCATCTCATACTGAAACTGCATTAAGCAATAACTCCCATTCCCCTCCCTCACCCCATTCCAGGTAACCATTATTCTAATTTTTTTCTCTATCAATTTGACGGTCGCAAGCACATCATATAAGTGGAATCATACAATACTTGCCCCTCTGTGTCTGGCTTATTTTATGTAGCATAATGGTTTCAAGGTTCATCAGTGTTACAGCATGCATTAGAACTTCACTTCTTGTTTAGGCTAAATGGTAGTCCATTGTCCATAGATACAACATTTTTTAAAAATCCATTTATCTGTTGATGGACATTTGGGCTACTTCTACCTTTGGGCTATTGTGAATAATAATGCCGTGAACATGGATGTACCATCTTTGAGTTCCTGCTTTCAGTCCTTTGGGGTGTATACCCAGAAGGACAATTGCTAGATTGTTTGGTAACCCTATGTTTAATATTTTGAGGAAGACACCTCTTTGTTCCTACAATAATTCTGTGATAGAGATAAGGCAGGTCCCAAGACAACTATTCCCATCAACAAGGCAGGACACTTGGTGACTTGCCTACCATGTCAAAGCTTGTTAGAGGGTGGAGCTGGGATTTGGTCCTCTTTCTGTAAGTCTAGGTTTCTCTCCACCATGTTGTTTCCCATATTGTATTGGCCTTCTTCAGCCAAAGCACCCAATCAGTGGTCTCAAATAAATATTTCTTTTCCTCCAGAGAATGAAAAAGACTTTTCATTTATATAAGTTACCACCCTTTGTTTGCAATCATCATTAGCATTTGCCATTGGCACATGAACTCTCCATTACAGTTCCCAAATTAGAGCTCACTTCACCTCCATGTAGACCAACTCTGTGATGGGATGTAGGGGTTCTCATCAGCACTTTGGGAAAAAGAGTGTGTATTTGCAAAGATTCATGCCTATGCTTTGTTAGCCTTTATGTCCCAGGGGCTCTCTTTTGGCCCCAATTTTGGGTCCCCTCCACTCTGGACCAACTACTTCAATAGAACTCATGGAATTGAAATAACAATTTTCAAGGAGCTGCCACACCCCAGGAACTGTACCAAGGGCTTTGCACGTGTCATTGAATCTATTAGTAACATCCCAAGAGATGGGAAAGATCTCCCTTTTCTAGATAAAGAAACAAGGCAATGGGGCTCCTGGGTGGCTCAGTGGGTTAAGCCGCTGCCTTCGGCTCAGGTCATGATCGCAGGGTCCTGGGATCGAGTCCCGCATCGGGCTCTCTGCACAGCAGGGAGCCTGCTTCCCTCTCTCTCTCTCTGCCTGCCTCTCTGCCTACTTGTGATCTCTCTCTGTCAAATAAAAAAAAAAAAGAAGAAGAAGAAGAAGCAAGGCAAGAAGAGATCAAGCTACTGGCCTGAGAGAATGCCCAGGATCTGATGGTGCCAATGCTGTGTCACTATTTCCCTACCTCACAACACCTCCTTCCCAAGGCTACTACGTGAAACATCCTAATCTAACATCATGAGATTAGTGGGAACAGAAGGCTTTTGGAATGGATGACTTTTTCCCTCTTTTCCTGCTTCAAGTTCAGACTTCATTTTTAATTGGTAGAATTTCCTCCTTCTCATTTCCTTAGGACCAGACATTTGAGTCCTAGTTATTTGTGCCTTCTTTTATTTTTTTAAGATTTTATTTATTTGAGAGAGAATGAGAGAGACAGAGAGAGCACGAGAAGGGGAATGGGAAAGGGAGAAGCAGACTCCCCGCTGAGCAGAGAGCCCGATGTGGGACTCGATCCCGGGACTCCAGGATCATGACCTGAGCTGAAGGCAGTTGCTTAACCAAATGAGCCACCCAGGTGTCCCATTTGTGCCTCTTTTTAATTTACATTCCATACCCAGGGTAATAGTAAGGTGCTATGGAGCCCCCATGGGTCCTGGTATGTAATAGGTGACCATGACCTTTAGATCTCTGGGCTAAGACCAAGTGTTCCTGTTTAGCCAGTTCTCACTGATATGTGTTGAAAGAATTAATAAGTACATGAAAATAAAATTGACACTCAACAAACCTTTTTGTCTTCCATCTACCCAGTTATAACTCTCCTCAGTGTTCTCTGCTTCAAAACAGTAGGGGCAGGGCATGGAGACAATGGGGGTGAGGAGCTGAGAAGGTGAAAGGAGGCAAATAGGATACAATTAAAAGTTCAAGTCCTAAGCTGAAATCCTGATTCAGTCATTTGCCACATGGCCTTGAGCAAGTCACTCAAACTCTCTGAGTTACATTCCCCTCACTTGTGAAAAGACAATAACAACCCCTGGCTCCTGGGGTGGTCGTGATGATTAAATTACATCATGGGCGTGAGGGTGTGAAAGTGAGAGAAGTTGCCAGTACGCAGAGGAGACAACAGAGGAACATTTGATGGGTAAACAAATGAATGAAAGACCCAGAAAAAAGTATACAATAGAGAGTCTATTTAAAGAAGTGCAGCTTTAAAAATTTTCATGCGATGCATATTATCTTTTGGGGCTATAAATGGCATTAAGCAACAAACGAGGTATGTCAATGAACAGTTATGACTCACAGTAGAAACGCCAAGCCTTTAAAACCTAACAGCCAATTACTGGATCTAGCATCAAAGACACACCAAAGGACTTTAAAAAATTCTCATAGTCTTGGATATGACAGAGTTGCTGTGTGTGGGATAATGCCCTTGATGCCTAATAAGATTCTAAACAATCACAGTGGAAAATTTTTCTTTTCCATAGCATCAAGTGAGAACCCTATGTCTTATATCTGGATTAGGGCCAATCAAGACATCAGGGTCTAAATGATTTTGGTGATCTCAGCCCTAAAGATTGTAGCCAAATCCCAAAGGCTACATATAGTCTCTTAGTTCCTGCACTAAGGGGCTAGAGTTGGTCTAGACCCCTCCAGCCTGTACTCTGAGGCCTTGGAGCTCCTCACTGCTGCTGGTCCCTACTCTTTTCCTCTGGGAGGAAACTCCCCAGTCTCCCAAACCCCATCTGGATACTCAGGCCTGACTTCAGCTGGGTTCTCTGTCCTCCCAGCCTGAGGTGCTGTCCAGATACTGAGAGTTTCGAGCCTCTGCTGCCTCCCAGAATACCACAGGAGCTGTCCAGCCTGGGATCTGGGAAGGGTCTCGGAGCTTAGGCAACACCTGCACGGCCCAGGACCCAGAGCCTCTGAGCCAAGGAGAGCCCATGCAGGCCACATCCATATGCAGAGGAAGACACTGGGCCCAGAGAGGACAAGGGCTGGTTCAGGGACACTTAGCCTGGCAGCAGACAGAAGCAGGTTTTCTACCTCGGAGTCCAGCACTCCTTCCATGTCGCTGCACTGTGGGCTCTCATCCCCAACTATACAGTATGACACCCTCATAAACCAGTGTCCTTTGGATACATGCCTATCATTGACAATGGTGCTCACTTATACAGCCCTTTACAAGGTGGTTTTTACTATTATCTCATTTAATTCGTACCACTACAATGTGACTAGCTACAGTAACACTAACATCATCAACCCCATTTTTCAGGTACAGAAACCAAGGCACAGAGACATGTGTAAGGGACTGGATACACCAAGAGGGGTGGGTCAGGGAAGGATGCCCAGAAGAAGAGACATCTGAGCCGGACTGGTGAAGAAGATGTTGGCTAAGAGGGTAAGGGAAGGGGAAGGACTCTGTAGGTAGAGGGACCAGCAGGCACAAAGGCCTGGATTTACTAGGTGGGAAGAGAGAAGTGGAGAGGGAACACAGACAAAGACAGAGGACAGAATGGCAGGATCATGAGGGTGAGGTCAAAGTTGTGGGCAAGTAGAGGCTGGGGACTGCCTTACACAGTTGTCCCCAAAGGCTCCCTCTGTGGGAAGATATCCAGCAGTCTGGGGGGCAGCAGGTGGTCTGTACCCCAGCCCAGAGTGCCTGGTAGCAGAGCTTGCCTGAGCGTCTTCCCCGAGGGTGCTGCAGAGTGGGCATGGTTCACTACACTGTGAGTCCCCCTCAGTAAGAATGACATTGATCCTGCTGGGGTCTCCCTCTTCCCCACCCCGGAGCCTAGTCACCGGCTGCAGCCCCATCATGATAGAGGCTCAAGGGCCTGGCCTTCTGTGGACTGCACGGGGAGGGGGTGGAGAGGGAGGAAGGATGGTGATGAGGGGCTGAGCAGGAGTACATGTTGCTGTGTTGAACTTGCCACTAGATGGGGTACAACAAGGGAATGAAGGGCATCTGCATTCCCTAAACATGCACTGGGCACCTGACTCCACTCCCAACACTCTAAATATGCTGTTTTACTTAATCCTCTAACCTGCATTTTGCAGTTAAGGAAACAGACTCAGAGAGGTGAGCCAATTCTCACGACTGATTTCTGGAAAGTAGACTATCTTATTAGCCATCAGAGTAATAAAATAATAATACGCCATTCTTCCCGCCTCCAGAAATATAGGAAGGGACCACTGAGCCCATCCCTCAAATCTAATAAGTTCTAAACAGCCTGGTTGCTATCTCCAAGCTCCAGGCAGAGGAAATGAACATGATTGTTTTTATTTTTTTAAAGATTTTATTTAATTATTTGAGAGAGAGAGAGAGAGTGAATGAGAGAAAGAGAGAGAGAGAGAGAGAACATTTACAGGGGGAGGAGCAGAGGGAGAAGGAGAAGCAGAGCTGAGCAGAGAGCCTGCCACCGGACTCAACCCAGGGACTCCAGGATCACAACCTGAGCTAAAGGCAGACTCTTAACCAACTGAGCCACCCAGATGCCCCCACATGATTGTTTTTAAAGACATCTGTGGTAGGAGGTAGGAGGATACCTAGATCAGAAATACACTGTACTTGGATATGCTCAAGCTAACCTTTATGGGTTCTATACCCTTACCTACTGAAAGTATCATAAACACCTTTGCCCAGGGCTGCCCATTCTGACGTTAGCCTGATGACATCAGCCCTTGATCACCCAGGCAAATTATTATAGAATGCCGAGGAATCAGCTGGGGCCGCAGACAAAAAGGGGTCGTGGAGGACCTGGCTGTCACAAGCTGGCTGGAAAACCAGAAAGGAGAGGACACCAGACCCAAATAAGGAATGCCCAGAATTATAACCTAGGGTTTGGAAACATATACACCCCAGGCCAGCCATGTTCCCTCTGTCCCTACTCTTCTCTTCTAAGCCCTATCTATCCTTGAAAGCCCAGCTCTGGCTTCACCTCCTCCAGGAAGCCATGTGTGGCCACCCCTTTCCACACTGATCTCTAGGCCCATCTCTAGATTCTCAAAGGGCTTAGAGGCTGTTGTGCACAGCATAGCACTTCTGGTTACTAAGCTCTGCCTCTTACAGCCACGGTCATGTAACATTTGGCTCCACCACTGAACTGCAAGTTCTTAGAATTAGCTAGAAAGTTTATGTTCTCCTCAATTCTAGGCACACTGTAAATAGAGAGCTTCCTTGGCTTAATGATAGTGTTACATCCCAATTAATCCATTTCTGTAATTTGAAAACATTGTTAAGTCTGAAATGCATTTAACACACCTAACTTAACGAACATGCGCGCTTAGCCTAGCTTAGCCCAGCCTAAACGTGCTCAGAACACTCGCAGTAGCCCATAGTCGGGCAAAACCATCTAACACACAGCCTATTTTAAATATTTTATTTATTTATTTGACAGACAGAGATTACAAGTAGGCAAGAGAGGCAGGCAGGGAGAGAGAGAGAGGAGGAAGCAGGCTCCCTGCTGAGCAGAGAGTCGGATGTGGGGCTCGATCCCAGG
The DNA here is from genome assembly GCA_004024625.1 of Mellivora capensis. Taxonomy (NCBI): domain Eukaryota; kingdom Metazoa; phylum Chordata; class Mammalia; order Carnivora; family Mustelidae; genus Mellivora; species Mellivora capensis. The sequence goes on along the minus strand of PISX010006784.1, from coordinate 55,676 downwards.
ACGCTGGGATCATGACCTGAGCCGAAAGCAGAGGCTTTAACCCACTGGGCCACCCAGCACCCCCACACAGCCTATTTTAAACTAAAGTGTTGAATAGGTCCAGTAACTTATTGAATACTGTGCTGAGAGTGAAAAGCAGAATGGTTGAAATGTATCAGTTGTTTACCCTCAAGGTCGCATGGCTGCTTGGGAGCTGTAGTTCGCTGCCACTTCCCAGCATTGTGACAGAGAATTGTACACATAGAGCTAACCCAGGAAAAGATCAAAATTTAAAATTTGAAGTATAGTTTCTATCAGATATGTGTTAAACTTTGTACCATCATAAAGTTGAAAAATCATAAGTTAAACCATTATAAGTTGGGGGCCATCTGTAAATATTTATTGGCTTGCATACACAGTAAGCATTCCATAAATAACTGTAGACTTGGTGTCAAATAGATGCTTAATCAACACCTATTGGTTTGGTTTATAAAAGGTGCTCAATAAATGCCTGTTAGTTCGGTACATAATAGGAGTTCAATATATGGGTGGCCTGACCTAATAGATTTTTGGGGGGGTCTCTCCTTTTCTCAAATATTTTACTTATTTATTTGAGAGAGAGTGAGAGTGGGGGGCACAGCAAAGGGAGAAAGAGAAGAAGACTCACTGCTGAGCAGGGAGCCTGATGTGGGGCTCGATTCCAGGCCCCTGGGATCATGACCTGAGCCAAAGGCAGACACTTAACGGACTGGGCCACCCAGGGGCTCCTCTTTTTTTTTTTTTTTTTTTTTTTAAGTAAGCTCTATGCCCAATGTGAGGCTTGAACCCACTGATCCTGAGATCAAGGGTCACAAGGCTTCCCAGGGTCTCTTCTATGATGAGAACTAGCTGAGCTGATTGGGGCACCACCCAGCGAATGGGAAGCTGAGTTGGGTTCAGAAAGACAGCTAGGACAAGAAAGCTCCCCCAAACAGGCCAAAGTAGGGAGTGAGCTGGTGGGAAAAAATTCAAACCAAGTTCTTGAGTGGGACTCACAGTCAAGTCTGGAGAGCCCAGATATAAATATCAGATTCCAAGAGGCACCTCCAATGACTTTCAACAGCACTTACTCAGGGTTCTTCCCTAATTTTATCTCCCAAAGTAGCCCTGCCCTGTCCTGCCCTATTGATTTCAGGAGCACTACCCTATTTTATTTCATTCTTAGCATTCACACTACTTGGCATTATCAACATCACTACCATTTCCCACCACACCCAGCACCCACTCCATCTCCCCACTAGAAAGTATACCCTAGGGAGATTTTCTTATTCATTGATACTTGCCTTATTCCCCAACATAACCCCATCCTTGCTGGAAGTGTGCCAGTACATAGTAGGTGGTCAGGAAATATATCTTGAGTGAATGGCTGAATGAACTGAGAGAAGCCAGAAGAGAGGAAATCATCAGGAAGTGGATTCAGACAGATCTGGAGGGGCACTAGCAAATGCCTGGCCTTTAGCTATCATTGCCCACAGCCTGTGTTTTCCACCTTCTTTTGTGGGACTGCAGGTGCCAAGGGTGGTAGTATCTGGTTGTCTTAAAGGGACAGAGAGGCTGAGGGAAGAGACGGTCAGCCTATCCCTTAAACATTTCTTCTGACCTCTAACAAGATAATACAATGGCTCCCTATCTTATTCTTAGGGAGCCTTATAGGATTCTCTCTAGTGGATGATATGCATACATCTCCCGAAGTGCAGCATGCTCATTTTGTTATGCAAATGATAACTAGTAAATCTGGGTTATTATTCAGCATACGTTCACTTCCCTCCCCTTGCAGTGGTGTATACTTACTTCCCAGCTCCCTTGATGCTGGACTTGGCCAACGTGTGTCTTGCTTTAGCTAATGATACATTACTGAAATGATGTAGACAGGGGCTTTCTATATACTTGTACACTTCGGCTGTGTCTTGGGCTCTGGTGACCCGGAAAGAGAAGCAAGTCCTAGCTAGCTGCTGTCTCTTCAGCCAGAGTCCCAAAATGAAGCCACATGGAATAGACCTGAACCGAAGCCGGCCGTAAGGAGCCGGGCCCAGCTGACCTGCGCAGTGCAGCCCTGCCAAGGCCAGCCCACATCAGTCAAATTGCAGAACATGAGCATGAGAATAGATCTTTGTGATGTAAGCCACTGGTTCAGGGCTGCTCTGCTCTGCTCTGCAGCACTGTTGTGGAAATAGCTGATAAATATGTAATTCATGCTCACTGTAGAAAAAACATGAGAAAATATAGATAAGTAAGAAAGGATAGATATATGGCATCTAGGAGTCCAGCATCCAGAATACACACACCTAACATTATGGCACACGGTGTCTGCTATTTATCTATACGCCACATCCATGGGGACCTACTGGAGGCAATTTTTGTGACCTGTTTTTGCAAACCAACGTATGCCTAGCACCTTTCCAAAGCCACAAACATTGCAGTGTTGTCTCATTGTCTTGCCAACCCCCTGCAAGGGAGGCTCAGAAAGGCAACCTGATTTGCCCGAAGTCACACCTCTGGGAAGCCTCCCAGTCCTACATGACTTTCAGTTCAGTGCTCTATCCACCGGGCAGTTTTCCTCTTGGGGCCTCATTAACATTCTTGGCCCCTGGCAAGATCAGCTCCTAAGGCAACAGTAACAAAAGGAAACTATCTTATCTGGAAGGAGAACCTGTGTGCTTGGTTCCCCCCATTTGCAAGATTCCAAGGACTGGGACTGAGACCTGCTGCCCGCCTCCCATCATTATGTGTCCTGGGGGATTGCTGTTTCCTCCCTGGGGTAGAAGGAGACAAGGGCAAGCAGTCGGGGAGTCTTTTTTCAATGGAGCCTGCGGCAAGCCAATAGGTTTCCAGTGTCATATGGGGGAGAAACAAAGCTCTCGGTGTGCTACTCAGTGGGAATGGAGCAGAAGGTAGCTCCAATTCCTGTAGGAGGGCCAGCCTAGGACCTGCTAGCAAGAACCTGGGAAACCCAGGGAGACAGGCTGCATTCCAGACTACAGACAGCTTCAGTGAGGAAGCTCTGTGGAGGGGCGTCTGGGTGGCTCAGTCGGTTCAGTGTCTGTCCTCAGCTCAGGTCATGATCCCAGTGTCCTGGGATCCAGGACGTTGGACTGTGACTCTGCTCAGCGGGGTGTCTGCCTGTCTCTCTCTCTCTCTCTCTTGCGCTCTGCCTGCTGCTCCCCCGCTTGTGCTCTCTCTGTCAAATAAATAAATAATAAAAGGATGGGAAAAGGACCACAGAATGACCAGATCAGAAGCCACACTCACCTAAGCCAAGGGCCAGGACTCAGAGATGGCAGACTTGTCTCCTAGTTGTATGGCCTCAGTTTTTTCATCTGTCAAATGGTCGCAGGACCAAATGCCCACTGGATGCTTTCTTCTACCATAACAAAGCAGGGCTGCTGGGAGGGTGGTACAGTGAGGAGTGGGACAGGGCTGTAGAACCATGGCTGGAAGTCATGGCTCCCAGAACCCTGAGGGGCAGAGGAGATGGGGCGTGCTGGCCCTCAGGGAAAGAGCGAGCCTGGATTTGGGGAGATTGAGGTAGAGAAAGTAGAGCCTACAGAATCCTCGAAAGTTTGCAGAAAGTAGGCTCCAGTCACAGCTTCTCCTGTGATCAGGGTTTTCACTGGAGAAAGCCCTTTATTTGTATTTTTCTTCTTAAGTTGATTTTCTGACCCTAGGTGGTGAAAGAAAGAAGGAAAGAAGAAGAATAAAAACAGCCTATTGGGTGGAATGGGGCCAGTGGAGGTGGGTGGGAGGAAGTGTCTCAGACACCAGATGGGACCACTCTGGCCCCCACCCCTGAGAAACCAGAAACTTTGGTGCAAACCCAAGCAATGGTGGGGGACCCTTGCCCCCAAGCCCAGTGGCTCTGATGGCAATGACAGTAAGCAATGACAAAAGCCTTTGGGTGGCTTTTCTAGTGGAAGGGCTTCCTGCCTGCCTCCTCCCTTCATCAAGTGAGTCCAAACCTCTTTATAGGAGGAAGAAGAGATGGGAGATGCAAAGACCTGCCCCGTGGCGGAAAGACAGCTGCAGCTTTGGAGCCAGAGAGAACTGACTGGAAATTCCAGCTGTGTGACTTTGTGCAATTTACAGAGCCTCTCCAAGACACAGTATCCTCACCTGGGAAAGAGAGAAAACACATTTCTAAAAATGGAAAGTATCTCACATTGTGTCTGGCACATCCTAGGTAACAAGTAGCACCAGATGGGCCCAGAGAATGAGTGTCAGGGCCAGGATAGAGCCCAGGCCTCGGAGCTCCACACCCTGGCCCTGCTTCTCTCGTCTCCTTGGCAGCCGGGGGCAGCTGGTGTTCTCAGCCCTGGCAGGGAGGGTAGCTGCAGGTTGAGCCTCCTGGGAACCTGCCAGGCACAACCTCCCTCCCTAAGGATTCAGGTCACCAAGGCCACCTCTCTCTGAGGCCTGAGGACAAGGGAGTCACTCTTCATCCAGGCAATGAGGCAGCTCTGCGCAGGTAGCCGTGGGCCCTCTGGAGTCAGTACTCCCACCAGGCCCCAGGAAATGCCACCAGGAGCCTGGCCTGGTGGCTGCTCCCCAGGGACCCAGATCTCCACAGCTCCACATATCTCCAGATTTCCGAGTGAGCAGGGAAGAGGGGTTCTCTTCAGAGAGCTCCATGGCATACCCGGGTCCCCCAAGCCTCAGCAAAGCTTGGGAGGACAGTGGGGGACTCAGGTTGCAGCTGTGGTGATCCGCTGCCCAGCTGGGAAGCCACCTTCTACCTCTTTCCCTCCTGCGTATAATTCTTTCATCTCGAAATGCCAGCGGATGAAGGACATGTATTTCCTTCCTTCAGGGGCCCAGCCACATTTGTCCCGCCATCACCCCATCTTTAGCATAATCCCCCGGACCCTGGCACAGAGCTGGATACATGGTGCTCAGCAAATGGGTGTTGAGTTGAGGGGAGAGAAACTGAGCTGGAATCTCGGGGGGTTCTTCAAAGGTTCTTTAGGACTCACAGGACCAAAATGAGCAAGGAGAGGTTGGTTGCCAAGACATTTGAGCGATTCAACCTCTGCCTTGACTTACCTGACAACATAGATTGCAGTACTATCCGTCTGTCTGTCTGTCTATCTTTTTATTTTTTTGAGAGAGAGAGAGAGAGAGAGAGAGAGCAAGTACAAGCCAGGGGAGGGTCAGAGGGAGAAGCAGACTCCCTGCTTAGAAGGAAGCCTGATGCGGAACTGGATCCTGGGACTCTGGGACCATGACCCGAGCCAAAGACAGTGGCTTAACCAGCTGAGCCATCCAGACCTTAGGATTCAGGGCTTTTTTTTTTTAAGATTTTATTTATTTGACAGAAATCACAAGTAGGCAGAGAGAGAGGAGGAAGCAGGCTCCCTGCTGAGCAGAGAGCCCGGTGAGGGGCTCGTTCCCAGGGCCCCGGGACCATGACCTGAGCCGAAGGTAGAGGCTTTAACCCACTGAGCCACCCAGGCGCCCCAGGATTCAGGGCTTTAAAGAAAAAGCAACCTAGATACAATTATACAATGGAAAATGTATTGTTCACCATGACTTTGTTCTCTTTATAAATATAATGCTTGTTCCCGGAAGAACATGTTCATGTGTAGAAAGGAAAGGAAGTTCTGTATGGGCATGGTATGCATGTGTATGCAATACCACTGTTAATATTTCAGCACATAGACTTGGAGTCATTTGCTAAATATAAACTTTGTTCAAAAGTGTACATCTAGGGGCACCTGGGTGGCTCAGTGGGTTAAGCCTCTGCCTTCGGCTCAGGTCGTGATCTCAGGGTCCTGGGATCGAGCCCCTCACCGGGCTTTCTGCTCAGCGGGGGGCCTGCTTCCTCCTCTCTCTCTGCCTGCCTCTCTGCCTACTTGTGATCTCTGTCTGTCAAATAAATAAATAAATAAATTCTTAAAAAAAAAAAGTGTATATCTAGACACATTCCCCAGTCTGAAGTGAATTCTTTGTCAGCCATCCGAGACCCTTAGCGATTGCGCCCCTGAGGCAAAAACGGGAGGAAGGGAGATTTCTGCCATTAGGAATCTGGCTCCTTTGGTAAGCTAACCTTAGACCCTAAGAGGCTTTGTGGGTTTGGGGCTGGGGGGTAGAAAAGGACAGGTGACATCCATCCCCCAGGCCGGGGAGGGAGGGACAAGTGGGGAAGGTGACTTCCTATGAGGGTGACAGGGAGTTAGTTCCTAGTTATTTAACACCTACCACATGCCAGGCTGGAGATGGCCGGCAGGTCACAGGGTGCAGACTCCTGCTGGTGGATCCCCACTGCTGAGCCCCGCACACCTACCCACTGCCTGTCCACACGGCGCCCCGGGCCACCGCTGCCAGTTACTCACATTGCCGCCTGAGTTGCTAGACTCTTTCAATACGTTGCCTCTTCAGGCCTCATGGCAGCCTGTTATTAAGGCAGAGTCCCCATTTTTACAATGAGGAAGTCAAGGCCTGAATGATTAAGTCACTTCCCCCAAAGCACTCAGTGGGAATCCCCGGAGACAGGATTCAAATCCAGTCTGCTGGAATCCATAGTCTGAGCGCCCCTTCTCTGCTCAAGCCCAGGGACCTCGAGAGGGCCACTGCAGCAGCCTCTGGGAGCTCCAGAGCGCTTCTGCAGGACTTCTGGCTTCCATTTCCACACCACTCAACTGACGCCAGGCCTGGCCCTGGGCCTCAGATACCTGTAGGTCCCGCTCCTCACAGTGAGGCAACCCATCCCCACCCTCTGCCATTCCCCTCCACTGAAGGATCAGGAAGCTGTTCTCGGGCTACAGACCAGCTGGGAATGGGAAAAGCAGAACAAGCCCCAGAGTTGCCACTTCCTTATCTTGACCTCTTGTCTGGCCTGGGGCCAACCGGGCAGAATGGGTAGGGAGGAAGGTTCTTGGGAACTTTCCAGTGACACCTAGAGGAAAATGCCTTAGCTTTAGGGGAAATTCCCAAAAGAAATTGTTCAATTAACTTTCTGTGTTCAGAAAGTTTCTGTGGCCCAGGGCCACCCCGGACCATGACCAGCTGGCAGTATGTGAGACAGAGAGAGATCACACTTGGACCCATATCTTGGAATGCCCTGGGAAAGAGGATACAATTAACTTATTTCAGTCGTTTTCATTCTAGTATGAATGAGTTCGATGCATTTTCCCAGAAGCTAAAGGGAAAGTTTAAGCCCGAAAGTCTTATGGTGAGTAGGTCCCAATCTGGGAGACTCAGACAGAATGCAGGTCCAAGCCCAGGTTCTTCTACTTGGAGCTGAGTGAACTGGGGCTAATAACCTCTCTCTCTGAACCTCAGTTTCTTCATCGCACAAGTGGAGATTTGTACTAAGTCCAAGGTTGTCGAGACCATGCATAGCGATCCCTGAGCGAAGATGGACTTAGTCATGGTGTTTGCCTACCTGCCCGCCTTCTTCACGGGACCTCAGGCCAGAGAAGGTTGCCTACTTCATAGGTGTTCCAGAACAAAGCCGGAGAGTAGCCCCAGTGCCCTGAGCCTCAGGCCGAGTTCTGAGCGACTTGGCTGATACTGAAGCTGGATGCTAGAGCAGGGTTCCAAGTGGGTTATCTGGGACTGGCCTTGACTGCTCCTGCCGCAGAGTGGCCTGTGGAAGGACCCACTCTGAACACCTGGATCTGACATGAATGTCGACATCAGCAAAATTGTCCTCACAGAGTGGGGCTGAGGGGACAGGCCTCCCTCACCACCCTGGGACCGCCAGGGATCTGGAATCCCAGGGTTTTTGCCTCAACTTTCCCCCTTGGGTACATGACTCCCCTCTGAGGCCGCTATAAACCCTTTTGTCAGGTGGGGGGGGGGTGTCCCTGGGAGTGAGGAAAGGGCAGGAGTGGTCACAGAGCCTAGGCCTCCACAAGGCAGCCTGGCATGCGGGGAATTTCCTACCTACCGGGGCCCAAGGGGTGGGGGTGGTGGGGGGTTTGACAGGGCAATCAGAGTAACCACTGCTGAGCGCAGCTTGGTTGCCAGGCTCACTCAGCCCTTGCCCAGCATTTTCTGTGGGTTCTCAGATGCGGACAGACCTGCAGTTTCAGGATCAGGATCATGGGAGACGCTCACTGCTCAGGGCTGCCCCAGAGCTGGCGGGGACAGGAAGGTGGGGAGAATAGGAGCTGTTGTCTGAGAGGGACAGGGGTTTGGCTCCACTTCCCCTCATGTGTTATTAAAGAAAACAACACAGGATAATCTGACTTTGAACAAATAAACCCAGTATGCCAGCCACAGGCCAGACTGTCCAAGTGAGAAACCCAGAAAAAACCCTGGAGGTCACCATTCTAGAGATGGAGACCCTGAGGCTCACATAGGTGACAGGACTGGCTTGACCTGAGGAACCGGGACTTTAACATCAGTGTCTCCACTCCCCCATCTATTGTAATTTCCACCCCAGGAAGGTAAGGGTTGTTATCTGAAGGATGGCAGACCCCACATCCCTCCGGCTTACACGTCCTCTGCCCCCTTCTGACCACGGTCCCCATTCAGAACCAGTCACCCCAGCATCAACAGAAAAAAAAGCTATTATCTCTGGAGGTTAGGACAGCCAATTTTCTCTCTTTTCAAAGACTCTTCAGTGATAGACTCAAAACAAAAATCACTTAAATTCTGCTGGGAAGCCCCACAGAGCCTTGTGTGTACCTCATGGACGAGTTCGTGTGGTTTGGATAATGGTTTGCATACTTGGTCTCTCTCGCCCACTGGCCCATAATCCCCTTGAGGGCCAGACCGGGGTCCTGTTGGGCACTGAGCTTTCCCAGAGCTTACTCACAGTACGTGTGCAATAAACATTTACTGAATTAAGATGGAAATGCACACAAAGGGTGACTAAGGTGCTATTTTGCTCGTAGTGTGATAGGGACGGACAGCAGGGGCCAGGACCCCTGGGTGTTGCTCACAACTTGGTCCCATGTAGTGCTTCAGGAGTCAAGTATTTGAGGGTCAAACAAAATTGCTCAGTTCTTCAACCGGCAGACGGAAGGAAAGTGATTTTCACTTCCTGATTGCACTGATTTTCAGGAGGGCATGCATAACATACTCAACCCTGCGTGCTGTGAACTTAAATTCAGAGAACTGGCTAGGAGGACGATGTAGCAATCTCTAGTAAGTTGAAGATGTTCCTCAGACCTCTGGATTCCACTTCTGAGCATATACGCTCATATAGCATATACGCTAGAGAAACTTTCACAGACTGGCCCAGGGAGACAAGAATCCGAACATTCAGTGGGGTAACATTTGTTAAAATAAAAAAGGTCCATCTACAGGAAAAAGACTGAATTGTGGGTCAGTTCAGGTCCTGGAATACTATATGGCGATTCAAATCAACCAGCTAGACCCACATGTGTCAAGAGGTAAACAAATGTTTGTCATGCCAGGCAGAGTCCATGGGACACAGACAGGAATTTGAACAAACAGGTCCTGCTGAGCCCCGGCTTAGCACACCTCCCCGAGACTGCTGCTATCTGGGGCGGGAACGCTCTTCCTGGACCTGGCCCCTTATCTAGATTCTTACAGGCAGAGAAACCGGCAAGGCAAAAAGCCCTTCCTGAGTCTTTTGGACCTTGTCTTTGGCTCAAGATAATCTGCCTGCCAATATGGCACAGTTTGGGGAGGCTCGTTCTGAAATCCTTCAGTATGGTTCAATCAATTTTCAGAACACACTTGTGTAGCCAATCCCAGCCAAGCCCCTGAAGACCCCTTGTGTCCCTTCCAGGCACCACCAGCACCTCTCCGACCAAGGGTGAGTCCAGACCTGGACTCACAGATGAGGGCTGACCGTTGTCTACTTGATGTAAATGCGAACTTACGCCATGTTACCCTCATTTTTAAGGGGCCTCTCCCATCTCCCTGCCTCTCTAGCCCTTCTCTAAACCTCTGTTTGACATGGTCTGTCCCCCAGGGGCCTCCAGAAGGCCAAAGCAGAGCCTTATTTTCTTTAGTACCCCTCACAGGATTCAAGTGGACCAAGAAGGCTGGAGTCCAAGATTGCTGGTGAATTTTCTGGGCCCCAACCCCATGCTAAGAAAAACAAGTCTGTATTCAGGGGGAAGGCAGGCTCACCCACCCTGATGTTTGGTTTCCCGAGGGAGGTGTTCCTGCTTCCCTCTCTCTTTTTGACCCCTGCTCCACTTCCTTCGTTTGGAGGACTTCCTCCCCCTTGGGCCAGGCCACACTGACCTTCTGTCAGCACCTCCTCTGAGGGCCAGGACCTGGGCTCCCGCCTGGGAAAGCTGTCCCTGGCTGCTCTTCTGTGGGACTGGAGCCAAGCCTGGGGCAGTCTGCTTTGAGGATGGTGTGAGCTTGGGAGTGGGGAGGGTAAGATCTCCAGGCAGACACAGGGTCAGGTCCTGTTCTGGGATCAGCTCTTGTCACCCAGAAAGCCACAGGGCCTGGGAAAGGTCCCCATAGGCCTGCCTCTGACCCACCCCCGTCTCACATGATGAGATGCAGACCCTTCAGGGATCCCCAGGCACACACATACACGCACAGAACTCACGACTAAGGCCAACAGCAGAGACCTTCTAAGGCTGCTTAAAACTCTGGAATGTTGTATTTATGGATATCATCTTCGTTTTATCATGTTTTGTTTTAGATTTTAACTTCCAAAGTTTGTTTATCCAGTGCTTTTCCTCCTTCCTTCCTCCCTTCCTTCCTTCTTCTCTCTTTCTCCAAGAGAATGTTTGTTGACCATTTAGTCAAGTTATATACCCATGTGGGGCAAACTAGGTCCCTGTTACAGCGCCATGTGGGGAGAGTGGGGGTAGAGTTGACATTTTCCCCAGGCCCCCCCCCCTTGCCCCAGCCTGGCCCTGGGGTCATCTGTCCAGCAGGCTATGTGGCTGGATCTCACGGCTCCCATCATAGTTCACTGACCTCCAGTCTGTGCTAAGCTCAGTTGTCCAGACTGTCCATGGGGCTGACAGGGTAGAAGGGGGCTCCCAACAGGGCAGGCCTCCTGGATCAGTATCTGTTAGATGTGAGCCCCATCTTGGTTACCCATGAGAATATCAGCCACACCCCCACGGCTGTTGCCAATGGTGGTCTTTCTTTAGGGTTGAGCATTGTCCTTCCCTTATAGGGACTCTTAGATGGCACCTCTCACTGAGGTGAGCTATTGCCTTCCCTTTCCTTCAAACTCAGGACAGTAGAGCCTGAGGAAGAACTTGCTGGAAAATGGGGAGAGGCATAGCAAGAGGGCCCTGGAGACAAAAGTGGGTGGGTGGGGGCTCAATGCCCCCCACTGCTCAGGGGCCTGGTTTGCTGACAGGAATGGGGTCAGAGGCAGCTCTTTTTGTAAAAGCCCATGAACTCCCTGGAAGGGGGCCTCTGCCTGCAGAAATGCCCTGACAGTCCACATACCATGAACACACTTATACTCACCACCTCCCCATCATGGACACACTTCCACAGTGCAGCCTCACACATCCCACCCCCCACTTTACTCCTACCCTTCTCTACCCCTCCCACCACACCTAGCAAGGATCTTAAAAATCCAGCCATTTTATAGATCAGAAGACAGGCTGTGGGAGGAGAGACCTCCCCAAGGTTGCCTAGGAGGCGTGGCCAAGCCAGAGCAGGAACCCAGGTCTCTACATGGTTCAGGGAGCTGGGTGTGGTAGAGATACAACACCTCATTTCCTCCCCCCGACCTGTGTGACCTTGGGCAGGTCACTTAGCCTCTCTGAGCTTACAGTGTTCATCTATGAAATGATAGCACCCACTTCAGTGGGCTTTTTTGAGGAGTCGTGTGGTATGAGCACTTTCCTTGCAAGCTACAAAGATGGTGAGGGAATGTAAACAGTCCGAATTCTGACCATTTTCCTTCTTTTGAAAGTTCTTCTGCAAGTTACATTGGGAATACATGTTGCAAATATTTTTTTCCTGTTAGGTTTTTAAATATTTTTTAGTGCTATTGTTTATTATATAGAAGTTTATGATTTGAATGTAGCTAAATATATCCATCTTTGTCTTTTTTGTATTCTGCCTCATGTTATAAGTGAGGAACATTTTATAAATGACACATTCCTCAGACAAACCGCAGAAAAGATAAATAGATCTTTACAATATGAAAACAGCCTACAAATGCTCTCATAATAAAATAAATGCTGAGCTATCATTTTTCACATTATCAGATTAGCAAAAATCTGGTATTGATAACAATCACATTGGTGAAATTGTTGGGAAATAAGCACCCTCATAGTTTCCTGGTAGAAGTATAAATTGGTATAACCTTCATCAAGGGCAATTTTGCTATATTTGGAAAAATTAAAAATGCACATACCATTTGATCCAGCAATTCTACTTCTAGGCATTTACCTCAGATATTACACATGTATGAAATGACATATGCACAGGATTGTTCATGATAGCCTTATTTGTAACAGCAAAGGAAACAACTCAAATCTGTTTTGTTCATTCAGTGGGCTACCATGTAATAGTAACAAAGAATAAGCAAGATTTTTTTTATGAGCTGATATTAAAAAAAATCTCTATATTGTTTAGTGAAAAAAGCAAGGTGTGGAATCATGTATATATGTTAATAGGCAACACTCTCACCCCCACGATGGAAACAGACCTCCACATTGTGGGAACAGATCCCACAGGTCACTGTCGTTGGGGATGGGGCTCACCCCATGCTGAGGGTACTCGGAAAATGTACAGCCAACTGTTTGGCATTATCCTATAGCAAGAGGTTAAGGACTCGGCTCCCAAAGTGGTGAAAATGAGAACCAAGACTTCCCAGAGCTGAGTGGCATCTGGAAAGAACCAGACACAACCATGGGAAGTAGCATGTTATTGTATTTCCATATATTGTATTTCCATTAAGTCAAATGAGTGGAATCACTTGAAAGCTGAGTAGAAGAAGCCTAATGACCAAAAGTTTTTGGCCATTCTGTGTAAGTGGGAATCAAGTATTGCTAAAGAGAGACAAAGAAGTAAGGCTCACAAACCTAGTGACTCAGACAAGTCCTAAAACCACAATTTGAGTTAGTCAACAACAAAAAAAATTAAGTGAAGGGGCACCTGAGTGGCTCAGTTGGTTAAGCATCTGCCTTCGGCTCAGGTCATGATCTCAGGGTCCTGGGATCGAGCCCCACATCAGGCTCTCTGCTCAGTGAGGAGTCTGCTTCTCTCTCTGTCTCGTCTGCTGCTCCTCCTGCTTGTGCTCTCTCTCTTTGTGTCAAATAAATAAAGTCTTTTAAAAAAATCAAGTCAATTTTTATAATAAGAATTATGACTGAAATATTCTTATTCCTACCAGATCAATAGCTACTGCTTGTTAATATTTTTACTTGTGATAACCTATGCTTTGTAAGACCACCAAAAAAAAATCCATTATTTTGTCACTTTAATTAAAATCTATTCTTCTTGCTTCTTTTGTTGGATGTATACATTTCATATTTGTATGTGATCCCATGAAATAAGGTTCAGATTAGTCACTTTATTGCTTTAAATGACAACTTAGTCTTATTTAATGGAGGACTGTAATATAGCTTTTCCTTCTTACAAAACTTACGATTAGATGTATATTCTGAAATTGAATAAGACAAAATAATAATCAGGTAGTAAAAAGAGAGCAACCACTTGTATTAAAAAGGGGAAAGAAAACTCTTATGTATTATTATATTTGTGCTCTTATGTAAAACTTTATTCACAGATTACATATAATATTGTATACATATTTATAATCTCTAGAAGAATTCACAAGTAACTAATAAGAGTGAATACTTGCTGGAGAGTGAATGGAGATTTTTCTCCATGTATCTTTTCATACTTTAACATTTTTGAACCATGTGACTGTTACTTCACCAATTCAAAAAATTTAAACATGCAGTGTAAAAATAGTGGCAGATTCTTGGAACCCAGTTCAGAAGATCAAGCCAGACTCTCAGGAATTGGACCTGTAGCTTTTGGTTAACCAGGATCCTCTTAGCGGAGACCTGGCCTGTCATGGAAGATCCCTAAGAATCCGCAGAGTCTTTAGACCTCAGAGTTAAGGTCCCATGGCTTACGCTGCGCCACCTGGTGGCCTCAGTCAGACAAGAGTCCAAAGCACCCCTTTAAAAAATCTGCAAGGATGCTCCGCAGATACAGAAGAGGGACTGTAACATGACATTGTGCCCACAGGCTGGGTGGCTCCAGTGGATACACAGCTGTGTGTCTGGGTCTTGACTGGAAAGAGGTGCGGCTTCCCAGATTTCTAGAACCCCTGTGTCCCAAGGAGCCACCAGAGGCGGGCTGCAGGAGCACACAGAGCATGGATTTTAAAGTTAGGCCTGAGTTCAAACCGTGATGCCTGAGTTCAAACCGTGATGCCACCATCTGCTAGCCTCGTCATCTCAGATGGCTTAACCTTCTAGGTCCTCAGTTTTCTCACCTGTCAAATGGGTACAGGTATACCTCAGATAAAGTCTGTACACAAACCTAGAAAAATGCCTCTGCATAGCAAGAATTTGATAAATGTTACTTCTCTTCCCCTTTGTTACTTCTTCATAAATTTACCCCCCCCCCAACCAAAAGAGGGTAGTCTGACTCCTGGGAGCTTACTGTGACCACATTGCCAGGAGGATTCAGCATTGGAAAGACTGAGGGAAAAGAAATCTGTATGCCTCTGCTCTTGCTAAATACTTTGCTTCCTTCTTTCCACCTTGTTGCTTTTTAACTACCAAGGAATAAATTCTTGCCTGGCTGGCGAGGGGAGGGAAATCAGGAGGTGTCCCAGATTCCCATAGGCAGGCCTGATCCAATTCCAGTCATTCCCCCAGGAGGCCTGCACACTCCATTAAGCACTTCCTCTTGCCAGGGTACAAGGCCCAATCCCCGCCCTCAGGGAGCACCCAGTCTGAAGAGAGAGCCAAATAAAGCAAAAAATCACAGTGAATGTGCAGGAGGGTGAGGGCACCCAGAGAGGCACTGATGAAAATACTAAGTTGGTCATTTGCTCTTTTGGGTTAAGACACTTTTCTAGAGGCTCCTGATAGCATTGAACTAATGAGTCCACTAGCCTTTTCCCCCTTAATTCAGAGTAGCATTTTAGCATCCCTCCCAGGTCTTCTCAAAGATGGCAGAGCCCCAGGGAGATGAGACATTAGATTGAAAACATGTTGTTCGAGGCTGTGGGTAGGAACATTCAGAGAACAAGGCAAAGCAGCCTGGGAGGGGTGAATACTGGGTTCCAAGCTGTCTGGCAGGGGGAAGACGCCAGCCTGCCTGGAGGAAGAGCCTCATCAGAGGAAAGTGGGTAATACCAAGGTCACCTGTGCCACACTTCTGCCCTGGCTGTTCTCCGTACCCGTGGCGGCAGAGGACCTTCCAGAAGTCAGACACTACGGGAAAAGAATCCTAACCTTGGGCATCACCTCATTCACAGGTGAAGAAACAGAGGACTAGCAAGGGGAGGGTTTTGCCCCAGTCCCAGGTGGATGACCATGACCTGCACCTTGAGTCTTCTCCCCATTGTGTGGTGGAAAGCACTGGGGCTTTGGAGCCAGACAGGACTGGATTTTGACCAGGGCTCTACTGTTCATTCATTTGCTAAGTGGTCTTAAAAAGTTCATTCTCCCCTCTGAGCCTTGGTATTCCTCATTTGTAAAACAGAAACAATAGTTCTTCCTTGGGATTTTTATAAAGACTAAAGATAATATCTGCAAATCGCCCCGCACATCCCGTCACAGGCACAGGACAGGTGGGACCACTGTTGCCGGTGCTTCTCCCATCCAACTACACCTGGTACAGATAGGTAGGAAGAGAGCCCGCTTTGCACGTGGCGATGGTCATGGTGGGGTCATGGGGGTCCGGTTGGGTGGGGGGTGCCTCATGGCTGGGCGGTGAGACTTGCTAACCTCCCTTGCATGCAGGTGATGGGGGGGGCCACACGCCCAGCGCACAGGGTGGGGAACCCCAGGAGGAGGCGTGGCAGACGTAGGGATAAGGGGTGTGGCTCCTTATTCATATTAAGGCACCTGCCAACAGCATGCTTGGCAGTCACCAGAGCAGTTGCCAGGGGCAAAAATACTACACGGAGTCTCTATCCCCCTCTTCCTTCTGCTCCAGTTTCCTCATTTATGTTTTTATTCTTGTTCTTTTACTGTATGACATCAGTGAGAAGCATCGTTGGAGCAGTGAACAGCGGTCTGAGTGCAGCGAAACGCACGCTTGTGATACTAGCTCACACGCATCGGTTCGTTTCCTCTAAACCGCACAGCCCCACAAGGAAATGTTGTCATCCCCATTTACAAGAGGGAAAACCTGAGGTTCAGTTCCTTGCCGAAAGTCACCTGACCAAGAAGGTGCAAGAACTGAGCTTCAAACCCAGGGGCCTGGCCCGACCTCAAATGCAGTGTTTGCGCACCTGAGGCTAACATCTCCTGCCTGGGTAGGAAGGTTCTTTCCAGGGAAGAGGGGCAGCTATGCACAAGGGCCTGCAGGTTTGGGAGTCTGGACTCCTGGGGATGAGTGGGTACATGCTGCAAGCAGGGAGCAAACTCTCTGCTCCCCAGAGAGTTTGCGCTGGAGGCAGCCCTGGAGGAGTAGAGGGCATCCCAGCAGCAGAACAAGGGAAATAGTACCAGCCAGCGGGAAAGGGGAAGAGAATGAGGGAGACATGAGGTCCTTCCGGATACCTGTGGCATTTCTCTTGGCAGTGACCTCAGTTCACCCCCATTAGGTTTGGAGGAAGCAGGCTCTATGGCTCTGGGTCTCAGGCCTCAACAGATCACCCTAATTCATCCCCAGTCCCCAGCAAAACACATGGAGAGGGTTCTTGGGGTCTTCAGAAAGAAGCCGCCCCACTTCTCCAAGAAAGCTTCCGTGGCTAACTTTTCTATCTGGTGTTTACGCCTCAGGCTCCTGTTTTAAAAAACTCCCCACGTAGGAAAGGTGGGAGGCCACAGGGCCCCGTAATACCACCACGCTGGGCCCCCCGGCCACGGCTAAAGTGGCAAGAACCCAGCAGAGACCAGAGCAGTAGGGTAAACAGACACCACAGCTGGTGCCCTCACTCCTGGCCCAGGAGAGTCAGCCAGGCGCCCGGGCCAAGGCCCTGGGTATTTTCCGCCTGCAGCAGCATCAGCAAGATCTGAGAGGCATCAGCCATATTGTATTTCATGCGACCCAGGCACTGGGCCAGCGACGGGGCCATGGGGAGCCACCCTTTCGTGCTTGCCTCAAGCCTGGGCCCCATCTCCCCTTCTGCTGGTTTCCAGAGCCAGACCCAGGCACAGGCATGTGGGAGGGGCTCTGGCCAGGTCCACTGAGCACCGGAAACGGATGGCAAGAGGGACGTGCAACTGGAGAACGGGCTTGGGCAACCCAGCAGCCCTACTCCCTACCATCCCCTCCATAAACATCATGAGAAGTGCTTCTCTTTGGGCACTGCCCAGGGGGTGGGTGACTCACTGTCCTGGTTTGCCTTGGGTGCTCGTGGGTTTAGCACTGAAAGTCCTGTGTCCCATGAAGCCCCTTGGTCCTGGGCAGGCCAGGACTCCTTTTTGAAGATGCAGAAGTTGAGGCCCAGGAAAGGCCAGACCTTTGCCCAGGTTCATGCAGCTAGAAGGGGAGGAGCTGGCACCGGACCACCAATCTGTCCAACGCTTCCTGCCCCCTCCCCAAGCCAGGCCTGCTGCCGGCTGGTACAGCTGAGTCCAGGAGCCCTGACTGCTCTTCCTCCTCCAGAACCCTCCCACCCCGGCCTCTGCTCAGCTAGTTCATTATTTTATTTTTCTCGAGATGGCATCAGAATCACCTGCAGGGCTCGTTAAAGCAGATCGTTAGGTCCCACCCCCAGAATCTGTGATTGGGCAGGTCTGGAGTGGAGCCTGAGAACCTGCATTTCTAACAGGCCCCAGGGGACGTTGTGAGAATAGCTGATGTGATCGGAGCTGATGTAGATCCCAGCTCCGATAAAGTCTCACGAACCCTCTGGACCTCCCCATGGCTCACCGAATAAAGGCCCAGGTCTTCATTCAAGGCCTCTGGGATCCAATTTCCATGGCCGGCTCAGCTCCCCTCCACACCAGGCCCCCACCCAGCCGGGCTCCTCCTGGCTCTGTGTCTTTGCTCAAGCTGCTCCTGGCCTGGCCCCCATGACCCCTCCACAAACACAAATCCCCTTAAAGAAGCTGAAACTCTTGGTTTGGGCTCAGGTCATGATTCATCAGGAGATAGAGCCTTGCGTGGGACTCTACACTCACTGGGAGTTACCTGTCCCTTTCCCACTGCCCCCTCCTGGTCTCTCTCTCTCTCTCTTTCAAATCAATAAATAAATCTTAAGAAAAAAAAAAAAAAGAAAACACCACCTATCTGCAATGTCCCCTCCTCCAGATGCCCCCAGGGCTCCTGTCAATCCCGAGGAAAGACTCCCCCCACCTCATCCCCCTCAGCTCACAGCTTAGCTCCTATTTCATCCTGCCCTGCAAACAGCTATCCTTGTCACTGGTCTGTGGACTTCTTGAGGACACGGACTTTTGTCATCTTTGTCTACCTCTATTTGTTAAATGCATATGCCCCCAGAAGACAGAACCAGGATGACGAATGGATCTTCAGGGAGACCAGGTTGAGAAAGAACTTGTAATAAAACAAATGGTTTGAAACCAGCTCTTGAAGTCCCACCAACAGAGTGTGAGCTCCCTGTTGCCTCTGGGTTCCCTCAGTGAGGTTGAATGAGCATCTACAAAGTTGCTCAAGTCCCTGGTTAGGCAGGTACTGATCACTCCAACCTCCTTCTCAGGCCCCTCTCTCCCCAGGAGAGCCTGCCAAGCCCACTCTTCCATATTCCAGAACCCCTCAAAACTCCACAGGCTGGCCGGCACTTACCAGAGGAGAATGATGGTAGGCAAGCATGAGTTTATGTCCGAGGCCTTCACATGACCAGTGGTAAGGGACCCTGCTCCAGGCCAACATACCTCCCTCTTTTGATTATGGCCTCCTCAGAGTGATTAACCCTTCCTTGATGCACCTGTACCCACTTCCCTCACCTCATCCACACCTGTGCTTATCTATGAGTAAGCTGAATATCTATAGGTTTGCTCCCTCTGGGGCTCCTGGGGTTCAGTGTCTAGCACCACACCAGGCGTGTCTGAACACTCAGTTGGTATATACTTATGTCCCATGCCTGCTCAAACCCTTTCCCTGCCCATGATGCCTTACCAAGTACATACCCATGGGTGAAAGCCCTCTTGCCCTTTCCCATCTGCTCCTGGGAAAGATCCTATACAACCCATTCCAGTCAAGGAGGCTGGGACTGAGGCTTCCTGCCCCTCCCATCCCTGGGAGAAATCTTACTGTTTGAATCAGACAAGTTTGAAAGACTCACTTGATTGCATTTTGGCTAAATAAACTGTTGTAGTGCTTTTTGTTTATTTGTCGGATGGTTGGTTGGTTGGTTGAAGAGGAAAGAGGAGGATTTTCTGGAGTCTAGACTCATGGCTTGGTGGGGCCTATCCAGGAGCAGCACTGATTGTAAGAGTTGGGTGAGGTCCACTGTTTGTACCATTCAAGACAACACTCCCCGGCCTCCTACCCCACCAGGAAGTGCCCATCAGTCAGTTTGAAAGGCAGCAGCTTGGTTGATTGGAATGGCCTGAGAAAGCCATGACCCAGGGGACCCAGCTGGAGAACACCCGGGTCTCAGCTTGCCTTCTGCCAACCTCCAGGTCTCATAAACATTCTCATTTCCACTCCTTCTTGGGGCTGGCTGAGGTCATGACCTTCTGAAAGAATGCAGGGTCAGCCAGCCCATCTGAAATCTCCCCTCCCTGTGTGTGAAAGGAGATACGTCCAACTGTGAACACATACAGCCCACATCCTTATGACTCAGCAGATGTAGCTGTCCTCAACCCTGTCCCCTGGAATGTCACACAGACCAGCCCCAGAGTCTGACGGCATCAGAACAGATGCAGCCAGCCTGGGCCCAGAGGCACTTGCCCCATGAGTCCTTTGGGACAATACCCAGACATTCAGATATACCCACACAGAGATGGATGCACACACCCAGACACGCCTAGACACACGAGCAGATGCACACATACAGAAAACTCAGACACATCCAGTGATATGTGTACACACGCATATCCAAATACACCCACAAGGAGACATGCACACACACAGATACCTGGGAACACCCAGAAATGCACACGTATGTGTACACACACACACGTACACACACACACACACACACACTCTTCCAAAGGACTGAGTCAGAGTCAGATCTGTCCTCCATGCTTAACCTTGAACGCTTCTTCCAACCCTAACAGGTAGCTACCGGCCCTTTGGTAACTTTCCAAAGTCCAGTCATGGAAAGGCATAAGGACAAGAAATCAGAACACAGATCCATACCTTCTTTTCCCTTCTCTTACAAAAACTTATCCATCCTTTAAGGTCAGATGAAAGTCTGATGCGCAGTAGGCCCTCAACACCATTGTGCACTGGACATATGTGCATGGACTATGTCCATGAGGGCTGGCCATGCTGGGAGAGGGTGGCTGGCTGCCCATTCCCCAGTCCTCAGAGCTCTGTTTTGGCTTCTTGCTGAAGTCCTCCATCTACACTTGCCATTTTGGATCAACCAAGGAAAGACAATCTCTTCATTAGCAGGACCCAGTCCTGCTCCCATGAAGTGTATGGCATGCCAGAGGAGACAGACATCAAAACCTCAAGTAATTATTTTTTAAAGATTTTATTTATTTATTTGTCAGAGAGTGAGAAAGAGAGCACAGGCAGGCGGAGCAGCAGGCAGAGGGAGAAACAGGCTCCTGGCTGAGCAGGGAGCCCGATGGGGGACTCTATCCCAGGACTCTGGGATCACGAACTGAGGTGAAGGTAGATGGTTAACCGACTGAGCGACCCAGGTGTCCCTCAAGTAATTCTTGAAGTAAGTCGTTGTTATGTACTGAATGTGTCTCCCTCTGTTCCCCCTGAAATTCATATGTTGAAGTCCTAAGCTCCAATACCTTCGACTGACCCTGTATTTGAAGGTACATAACCCTTATAAAGAGGTAATTAAGGTAAGACGAGGTCATATGAGGGTTCCTAATCCCATATGACTGGCGTTGCAAGGTTAGGACACAGACATGCAGGGGGAAGGCCAATGAGAGAGGCCTTAGAAGAAACCAAACCTTCTGACAACTTGATCTTGGACTTCTGGCATCTAGAACTATGAGAAAATGAAGTTGAGTTGTTTAAGCCCACACCAGTCTGTGGTACTTTCTTATGGAAGTCCCAGAAAACTAATACAATATTTAATTAAAATGAATGAGTGTCGTGAAGGTGTAACGTGAGGTTATAGAAGGGGGACCGAAGCTCTACTGGAAGTGGGGGAGGGGCACAGGAAGTGTCATTTAAGCTGGGACCTGAAGAATTAGAAATTAACTCCCAAAAGGTAGAAAGTAGGTGAGGCTTGGACAGAGGACAAATGCTCTGGTCCTGAAGCAATCGAGAGGGATGAAGGGCAAGGGAGCAGGAGTGGGGATGGGGGAGTTTCAGACCACTAGGAGGTCTGACCCCAAAGACGAGAGAGAGGGAAGGAAGGAGGGTTGGATAGGAAGGAGGGTTGGATAGGAAGGGGCTCACATTGCCGTGCAGCTCTGAGAGAGTCTCAGCCAGGGGCTGGGGAGCCCCAGAACAAGGATTAGTGGGTCCCACACTAGATAAGAGTGCCCTGGTTCTAGAATCTACCATTCCCCTCATCTAGCCCCCAGCCGTGCCATGTTTAGTCATTGGCTCAGTCATCAGCCTGGGGAGAGAGTAGCTTCGGTGTGAATGGTCTGGTGGATCCTAAAGGTTCTGGGGGGCTGGGGGGCTGGCCCCTAATGGTGCTCTTTCCTACAGGCTGTCCCTGAAGGAGAGAGCCTCGTGACCACCTCTGTACCACCCACATTTCTCTCTTTCCTTCCTCCCTTCATTCCTCCCATCACTCCCTCCACCTGCCTTCCCTCCTCAGATCTTTAGTAATCATACCACATGGTCTGAATGAAAACACAAAGCAGCACGCTCAGTGCCTTGACTGTTTCTGCTTCTGGCCTCCCAGCGGGCCCCCTCCAGAGAGGGGTTAGCTGGGCGGCCAGTGGAGAGCCTCAGACACCGGTGTGGGGGGAAAGCCCCTCATGCTCCCCGCTGTGTTTAGTCAATCTTTGCTGAGTGTGCAGAATCAGGCATCACACGAGCACGTCGGAGCAGCAGAGCCGAGCAAGAGCTGCATCCAGCCCCCAGGGGGCCTTCTACCAAGAGTGTAGGCCACCAGCGTTTGATGCCATCATTGGCCATGGTCTTTCTTTTTTAGCACTTCTCAAAGTTGACTATGGTCCTAGAGTGCAGTTAAATTATGTAAATAATAAATCCCTTAGGTTTGCCAAGTTCTTCAAAGCTGACAAATCTCCTTTGCAGAATTGGTTTCAACAAGGCGCTCATGACCATTTCACAGATTAAAAAAAAAAGACTGAGGTCCAGGGGCACCTGGCTGGCTCAGTTGGTAGAGCATGTGGCTCTTGATCTTGGGGTCATGAGTTCAAGCCCCATGGTGGGTATAGAGATTACTTAAATAAATGAAATTAAAAAAAAAATCAAGGTCCATAAAAGTTGAATGACAAGGGGCACCTGGGTGGCTCAGTGGGTTAAGCCTCTGCCTCCCGCTCAGGTCATGATTTCAGGGTCCTGGGATCGAGCCCTGCAATCCGGCTCTCTACTCAGGGGGGAGCCTGCTTCCCCCCGCCCCCCGCCTGCCTCTCTGCCTACTTGTGATCTCTCAAGTTTATTCCTCCCCTGCTTAAAAAAAAAAAAAAAAAAATTGAATGACAAGATCAAGATGCAACAGATGAAAAATGGCAGGACTTAGGCCAGGTTTTTGTGCTCTGAGTGGTGGGATATTAGGACTGATAAGAACCGGAAAAGGGAATTGAGGAAAGGCACAGGATCACCTTCTCTCGATTCAAAATGAGATAAAGAAACCCAAGTGCAATCCTGCCCAGGAACAGGGGAATGGCCCAGGTGGCTTTTCAGATCCTGTCCAGCTTCTGGGTTTAAACTCAGAGATGTGAAGTCACCCAGAACAAGAGGTGGTGAACTCAGTCTACTTGGGCTTGGAAGATGTCCTCGGACCAGGGTGCTTAGGCAAACTCCAAGGGGAGGTGATGAGTGAGGAGGTGGATCTGGGAGGGGCAGGGGGCATTTTTTGCCCCTTTTATTTAAAATGGGCATATGAGGGGCACCTGGGTGGCTCAGTGGGTTAAAGCCTCTGCCTTTGGCTCTGGTCATGATCCTAGGGTCCTGGGATCGAGCCCTACATCAGGCTCTCGGCTCAATGGGGAGCCTGCATCCTCCCCTCTCTCTCTCTGCCTGCCTCTCTGCCTACTTGTGATCTCAAATAAATAAATAAAATCTCAAAAAAAAAATAAAATGGGCATACGAATGGGGTGCCTGGATGGCTCAGTTGGTTAAGTATCTGACTTTTGATTTCAGCTCGGGTCATGGTCTCAGGGCCATGAGATTGAGCCCTGCATCAGGCTCTGCCCTGGGCGTGAAGCCTGCTTAATTAAGATTGTCTCTTTCTCTCTCCTTCTCCCTCTGCCCCTCCCTGCCTTGCTTGGGCTCTCTTGCTCTCTCGCTTTCTCTCTCAAAAAATAAAAGAAAATGAGACTATGTACCCAGCCCAGGGACTCTCATAGGGTTGCAGGATGAGGTCTCATCAAAGTGCCAATAAAAGAACAGAGAAAAGCCCATCTGTGAGTTGCAAGGGGCAAGGCCCACCCAGGGGTAATCACAATGCAGCTTCATGTCCCGTCCACTCAAGCATGTTGACCTGACGGCCATTAAGGTCTTCCTTTTTTTCCACCTTACTTCCTCTTTTTAATTATTTTTTTAAAAGATTTTATTTATTTATTTGACAGAGATCACAAGTAGGCATAGAGGCAGGCAGAGCAGAGAGAGGGAAGCAGGCTCCCTGCTGAGCAGAGAGCCCAACGCGGGGCTCGATCCCAGGACCCTGGGACCATGACCTGAGCCGAAAGCAGAGGCTTTAACCCACTGAGCCACCCAGGTGCCCCTTTTTAATTATTTTAATGTAATATTTGATAGGTGCAAAAGAGTCGATACCTAATATGTAAGTAAAAAAGCACAATAATGAACTCCCAGGAGTCCACTGTGAATGCAGTGTTGGCTAGAACACTGTCAACAGCCTAGCACCCGCCTTTGCTTCCCTCCCCGTCTCAGCTCAAATGAGCCCCTCCTCATTTCAAGGTAAGCTTCGCCTTGAATTTTGAGCTGTGTCATTGCCTTGCTTGTAACATATGGTTTTATCATATTTGCATGTATTCCTAAACGATGTATGGTATCGTTTTTGAGCTTTGCCAAAATAGTATCATACTGTATTTGCTTATCTGGGATGCTTTTTTTTCACTCCACAGGGTATCTCCGGGAACGGAGAGAAGAATGTGGATTGGGGGGTAGGCAAAACTGGGCTGAATCTAGATTTCAAGTGCTCAAGCTGTGAGATTGCATGCAAATTTCTTAACTCCGTTGAGTCTCAGCTTCCTCATCTGTATAAATGGGGCTCTTGTTCCCCTTTTAAGGTTATGAAGAGGATACAGTAAAAGCCTGCATATGAAGGGTTCCTCTTGCAGAACAGGTTTTTAAAAATTACTGCGAGCTTCTATTGTTTTCTTTTCCTCTTGTTTTTCTTCTAGCTCAACGGTGGAGATCACTGGTTCACAGGGGGAAAAATCATTACAAAATTACTTCCCCCTAGATAATACAATCAACTGTCTTTTAGATTAAGAAGTGGGAACATGAATTTTATCCAGTAACTGAAGACATTACTAAAATATGTACTTGAGCTATATATTATGACTTGCAAATGGATGGAGAGGGAGAGAAAAAGAGAACTAGTGAGAGAAAGGGAAAAACAGGGAGAGAGAAACTATGAGTGTGTTTCTGCTTTTTGAAATGTCAATTACCCATTGTTTACCGCTCTTCAATTGCTCCCATCCCTAAGCCCATCAAGGTTTGCTTAGAATGGGATCCTCTCAGCTGACCACTGAAGAAGACATTATTCTTTGGGGTCCAGCTAGAGTGAACAGAACAATGACGGGATGACATCAAGCTGGGAACCAGATGGAAAGAAAGTTCTCCAAGCCAATGTCAGATAAAATTCCTTGTGATATCTCAGTCCTCAGTTTAGCTCTTTTCATATATAACGACTTTGTCTGTAGAGCACTGGGCTTGACTTTTCTTTCGTAGAATTCTGTGGTTCACCTCTTACGATATGGTCTGCATTTGCTTCCCAAATAGGGTTTTCACCAAATAAATATGTGAGTGGAAAAGGCAAATGTGATCTAAGATCCGGAGTCAGGAAGGCTGGTGAGATTGACATTAAAACACAGAGCACTCAAATATTTATGTGTGCATTTGTGAAATATTAATGCTGCATCCAGCAAAAGTACACAGGCAAACACTCTGGGGCAGGGCGCCCTCAGATCTCTTTGAAGACCTGCCTTTTCAACCTAGCATAGCTTTTGTCACTGGAATATTCCATTCGCCTCAGAGTACACTGTGGTTTCTTTCAGCCTTAAAGTGTCAGCTAGCCAACACAGCCTTCTTCAGAGCCAACCCTACATACCTGGTTCCCATTGCCAGCTGCTCCCTTGATCTTTGCACCTGGAGGGCACCCGCCATCTGCCAGCAGACACACTGCAGGGACTGAGCCTCTGTATGGGAGCGGCATGGGCACGTGGCTTCTTCTGGCTGCTGGACCTCAAAGGCATCCTCAAAGCACCCCCCCCCCGCCCCGCCCCGTTCATTGCCTTGCCCTGTGCTTCCCAAGGGATGATTTGGGAAACCTAGTAGGGGCCATCAAACACCAAAAAGCTGGGCTGAGGGGACTTGGGCAGCAGGGCTTGATTGAGAAGAAGCCTAGGAGGAACCGTCTGTGGGCAGGTGGGAGTCCCGGACTGTGGACCCCTTCAGGGCAGGCGACATGTCTGTCCTGTTCGCTCTCCTAACCCCAGCATCTAGAACACTACCAAGCACATACTAGTTCCCTGACTGACTCGCAACCCATGGAGATGGACTGATGTCCCCACTTAGCAGCAGTGTCCTTTATTCTGAAAAGAGAGAAGCATGTGTGACAATGTCATCCAGTTCCAGGAATGAAGTACAAAAAGCAGGGCGCAGTAAAGGACTGACGAGAACGTCTTTAAAATGAGGCAAAGTGAAAGGTCCATCCTCTTAAGGGTGTACACAGTTCACCGGACTGAAGAAAGGAGCACTGTGCTAGGAGTCAGGAAGTCCTGGCTTTCATCAGACATTTTCACAAATGTGCTGTGTGACAGAGAACCAGTCACTTCCTCTTTCCAGGCTTTGGTTTCCTCTTCAGTTAAATGTAGCAGCTGGGCCACACAAAACCCAAAAGTTTAACTCTACGCTCATGGTTGGAAACTCATGGCTAAGTTTGTCAAAGCTGGTCACTGTTCTGCTTCCCAGCAAGAGGTCAGTCCCCTATCCTCTACCACACATTACTTCCTAGGAGCTCCCACCGAGCCCCTGTTCCGGAACATTCTCCACTGACAGATGTGCCCTGCCACAGCCCCTCACAGGCCCTGGGGCCCTGGACTTGGTTCCCAGCCTCAGCTGTCCTCCAGAAGCTGCAATGAGGCACAGAACTGGTTCCGCCCAAGAATGGGGGACACCCAGGCACCATAGGCCAGCTGCAGAGCTTCCTCAACACACTGACAGCTCCATTCCCTTTCTTCCTGGAAGGTTCTCTGAAACTGGGCTGCCTTTCCATTCCCCTGGAGCCATTTTGCTCTGGATCCATGCACTGACTGAAGGCAGTGTGGCCCACTCCCTCGAAGGATGTGCTTCAAGCCTGCTGCTGACTCAGCCTTTCTCCCGGACCCTTTCTTTTTGGCCCTTTTTCCTTTCCCGCTCTCTTCTTCTTGGCTCATTTTCCCCCTCAATCACCTTCCAAAACTTCCCCTTTCTTCCCACCTCTTCCCACATACTTTCTCAGTCTCAGTGCTTCACCCTGACCTCTGGCTTCTAAGGCCCTTCTCTCCGGCTTCTGGTCAGTGTCACCATTCTTTTGGCCTGGAAAGCAGGGCCCAGATTTCTACGTCATTAGGGTTCCCTTACTTCTAGCGTCCAGGTAACTCATCTCTTTTTCCTCTCCTTTCTCCCTGTGGGTCCTTCTTTGCCCTTCTCCATCCACATCTTTCAAAAAAAGTCCCCTGCCCTGGGCACCTGGGTGGCCCAGTCGGTTAAGCATCTGCCTTCAGCTCAGGTCATGATTTCAGGGTCCTGGAATCCAGCCCCATGTTGGGCTTCCTGCTCAATGGGGAGTCTGCTTCTCCCTCTCTTCCTCTTCTCCGTCCCCCAACTTGTGTTCTCTCTCTTATCTCAAATAAATAAATTATATCTTTTTAAAAAAAATTCCCCTTCCCCATCTTGGCCATAGTTGGCAGGTGTACTTATTTTCTAGGGCTGCTCTAACAAAGTAGTACAGATGGGTGGCTCAAACAACAGGAATTTATTTTCTCACAGATCTTGAGGCCATTAGTCCGAGGTGTTGGCAAAGTTGGTTTCTTCTGAGGCCTCTCTACTTACCTTGTAGATGGCTATCTTCTCTCTGTGTCTTCACACAGTCCTTCTTTGATGTCCTATCTCCTTGTCTTATAAGGACACCAGCACGCTGGATTGGGGCCCACCCCAATGACTTCATTTTAACTTAATTACCCTTTAAAGACCGTATCTCCATATATAGTCATATTCTGTGGTACCGGGGATTGGGAGACACAACTGAGCCCCTACCCACAGGGGCGATGGTAGTAGTGGTGAAGGGGGCACAGGCCTTATATGCTGTGTCTGTGCTGATTGGGGGGAGGGGGTGGAAAATCTTTAGGGAAGGGTGTAGAAGGCAGGTGCCCTATGATCCAGAGGGAATGGTTCACTGTGACCTTCTGAGGCACTGTCCCCTCAGCACCCCAACCCTGGGTGCTCCCCTAGAGCCAGGCACCTGAGCTAAAGGAAACCAGATGGGGATAGCCCTAAAAGAAGCCAAGCATCAGGCAAATCAGAAGTTTAATAAAAGTGAAAACAATTATAATACAGTGGGCTGCTTTAGAAGGTCTAATATGTTGGTCAGCCCAACATATGGACTCCATGTGGGTTCTGGAAGGTCACAGGATTGGTCCCTCACACCCTAAGATTCACTCTTCTCACTTGTCTTGTTCCCATGGGGGAGGCCTCTGTCTTTCTGGTGTAATTTTTGACCAGGCTAGTTCTGAACTCCCTCATCCTGTGAGGAAACCTGCCAGAGTCTGACCTTTCCCCCATGGTGATGATGTTCATTGACATTGTTTTCTCAAGTCCACACCTCATCCCAGGTTCTGAGGTTGGAAGACAGGTGAAAGCCCATTTTATGGAGAATAAGAGCTTGGGGATGTTGGGGCCTCCTCCTTAGGAGACGGCCACTGCTCCCAGGGGCTCCTTGCTCCTCCCTAAAGTCTTCTGAATCCCACAGGCCCATCTGTCTTGCAAAGCGTTCAGGGATACAGAATGCCTGGGCACTGGTAACGAGTGGGGACCCAGAGTCTGCGCAGAGAGAGCCGGGCCAGCTAGGAGGTACTACTCCTCCTCCGGGGGTGGAGAGCTTTCCTCTTGGCGATGTCCTCCTCTGTGTCACTCTTACAATTCCTCTGGAAAAAAAAAAAGGAGGCCCAGGGCAAGGGGGTCATGAGAGGCCAGAGAAGGGGTTGTGCTGGGCAGCCCGGCTGACACACCTGGGTCAGGGGCCTATAAAGAAAGCCAGGGAGGCAGATATTGAGGCGAAGGCTGTTGCTCTGTCCGGAGTCTTGAGGGGGATTGGGTGGGGGTGGGGAGGGACTTGAAATGGGGCCAGACCAACTGCCTGGAGGCCTCCTTCCCAGGAGGAAGGAAAGCAGGCAGCACATCTAAGAGAAACCAGGCACCAGGAGAACCCAAATCATAATAATAATCAAGATAATATCTGGTGTTTGTTGTAGCTGCCACGTAACAGTTGACTGGTCTCCCGAGCTCAGCCTGGAGAGAATGGGGGGTCAGGGGTGAGCCACAGGGACCTCCCCAAGCTCTGATGGCCGCTGCCCCTCACCCACTCTGCTCTGACTGGCTCAGGCTGCTCTTCTGGCTTTTGTGCTCCATCTTTATGAATGGGGAAAAGAGTAAAGTGTATTCCATGGCGGAACCAGAGTCAACGCAGCCATCCTGGAGATCACAGTGCCTTTTTCATTCAGGTCATATCAGTCTCAATTTTTTTTGAGGATTTTATTTATTTATTGGTCGGAGAGAGAGTGCACAAGCAGGGGGAGTGACAGGTAGAAGGAGAAGCAGGCTCCCTGCTGAGCAAGGAACCTGATGCAGGACCTGAGCCACACAGGAGACCCCAGTCCAAACAAATTACTAAAATTTATTAAGAGAGGTACTAATCCAGAAAGACTTCAGTGTCTCATAAATATTCAGTTATTAGATGTTCAATTTTAAGGGTGCCTGAACAAAAGAACTTATCATCGTCATCATCGTCATCATTATTTAAAGGAAATTTCCTCTCAGAAAACTGTATAATAGATGTCTGGGACCCAAGCCTGCCTTTTCCATTTGTAGAATGAGGCATTGAGCTGATGGCATTGAATGTTTAAGTAAAAAGAAGGCTATATTTAAAAATGTGTGCACAGGGCGCCTGGGTGGCTCAGTGGGTTAAAGCCTCTGCCTTCGGCTCAGGTCATGATCTCAGGGTCCTGGGATCGAGTCCCGCATCGGACTCTCTGCTCAGCAGGGAGCCTGCTCCCCCCGCCCCCCCGCCTGCCTCTCTGCCTACTTGTGATCTCTCTCTGTCAAATAAATAAACTCTTAAAAAAAAATGTGTGCACAAAAATAAAAAAAAAAAAATGTGTGCACAAGGACAAAAATTAAGAAAGAAATTTACAGGGGTGCCTGGGTGGCTCAGTCGTTAAGCATCTGTCTTTGGCTCAGGTTATGATCCTGAGGTCCTGGGATCAAGCCCTACATCCGGCTCGCTGCTCTTCGGGAAGCCTGCTTCTCCCTCTCCCACTCCCTCTGCTGTGTTCCCTCTCTCGCTGTATCTCTCTCTGTCAAATAAATAAATAAAATCTTTTAAAAAATTTAAGAAAGAAATTTACATTCTTTCAACTGTTCTTTGGTCCTGTTTTCCCATGGCCTCCATCATATCAGAGCAACTCACTTGCCATGTGCCTTCCCGGAGCTTTCTCTCTCTCCTTCCCCTGGCCTAAGCCAGTTGGAAATCCAAGGTCAAGATTAACTTTAGCCAAGTACATCCTGGACCAAGCCTGGCTATAACAATAAAAATAACTCAAGCTCTGCTGAATAGCAATTTTTTAGCATGAGTCAGAGCCAAACAATGAAAAAGTTAGTGGGGGAAAGTCTGCCTGTCATTAACAGGGATTTTCAGAGGGAAAGTCCAGTCCCCTTGAATAGCAGGTGAGGAGAGCCATCAGAGAAGGGACATGGCTTTGCCAAAGCCACACAGTTGCTTGGGACCTCTGGTACCACAAATCCTCAAATCAAGAGTAAGAACCAACAAGAGCTTCGGCTAAAGAAAGTGGACCCCAGGACCTGGCACAGAGGGAGGTCCCAGGATGCAGCCCAAGCACTGCATGTCCTAGAACTGTTCAGGGCTGATGGCCCCATCTGTCTTAGGCAGCTGTCCTTCCTGTGCCATCCCAGACACTTCTGGGGCCTCCCCACTTTGATGAGCAACAGGGAGCGTCTGTCTCAGGGACCTCTATGGCGGAAACACTAACTGCATTCAAAAGCACTTGGCACTGCATTTTAGTCTACGGGGAGATTTTACACAATCACAACTGTGAATACACACTGAGCACTTCTAATGCCAGGCTCTAAGGATAGGTCCTCATTTAGTCCTCGTGACTACTCTATGAGATGGGAACTGTTGTTAATCCCATTTTACACAGGATAGCATTTTGGCACAGAAAGGATAAGTCATTTCCTCAAGGTCACACAGCTAGTAAGTGGCCAATATGAATTCTGAAAGTCTAGTTCCAGAGGCCATGCTCCTGACCAGAGTAAGTTCATTTTAAATGTACATGAATAGTTACAAGCTAGTCAAATATCATCTAAATGTTATTATTGTTGTTGTTGTTGTTGTTATTGATGGCAATCTAAAGCAAAACAGAAATGGACAAATTGAAAGACGAATATTAAGCTTCCATTCTACAACAGATCTTTGGATTGTCAGGAATATATTTTGGGTTGACTCTGGTAGTTGCGTTATTCAGAGCCCTCAAGGTCTCCAGCAGGCCACAAGTCCTCAGGGAAAGACTGAGGCAGTAAAGTGGCAGCAGCAGTCCCTTTGATGGTCCACTAGGCAAAGATTCAAGATCCTCCAGAAGCCCATGCTGCCCCATTGGAGTGCTCCCCTCCCAGGACTGCCCCAGGGGTCCCCCTGAACATGCGGCCTCCGCCGATCACACAGTGCAGAGGAGGACAGGATGAGTGGAACCGGTGGGAAATAGTTAGCACCCACCTGCTCCCTTCCACCCCCAAGCTCCAGGCCACCCCATAATCCTGCCCAAGAGAACACTGCATTTCCCTACCAGGTCCTCATCTGGCCGCAGGTGCACCTTCTTCATCAGGGAGCGGGTGAGGTGGTTGCACAAGGAGACGATGCTGAAGGAGAGCTGAGGGAGAGAGCGGGAGAGAGGGACTGCCAGGTGAGACTGTGCACAGAGACCCGCCAGGGTCCCCTGCTCCCCACCCTGTAACCCTGACACACCTTCCATCGCCTGCGGACATACTGCTTCTTGAAGTTCTCCAGGTTGACCACAGACTCCCTGCGGACCAGGGCTTGCTGGTTGTCCACCGGCTGGGAGACAAAGCAGAGTTTGGTGGCTGATGTTGGCCTTGGGTCGGCAGCCACCCCGCTCTCCAAATCCCCAGCCACAGAGCCTCCTTAGCCTGACTCTGCCACCTCCCCCTAGGGCAGGGCATGCAGGGGGACATCGCATTGAGGCCAAAGGTTACAGATGTCTCAGCTGTTCTGGAGATGCCCCTGGGGCCCCTGAGCTATATTATAACACAGCCGAACACACTCTGGCTGGGCAGGAGACGCGTCCCCCCAGAGCGGAAGAACGAGAGGCAGGGCCTTCAGGTATTGCTCACTTTGGGGAAGGGTCATTGGACAGTAGTCTAGGATGCCCACTGTGCAGGCTGCCACTGGGCTTAGGAAAATAGAGGGCAAATAGAATATCAGGACTCCGCTCACAAGTAAACTGAAGCAAACAGGGGCTTCGGTGGCAGGGGAGAGGAAATGGGATGAGAGCTGTCTTTCACAGCCTAGCCGTTAAAGCTCAGCTTAAATCCTGACTTCTCCAACAAGCCTGGTCTGGCTTTGCTAAACCTCAGTTTTCTCATCTTTATTAGGGGTATAATAGCTTTATTAAGGTAGAGATGACATATAAAAAAACTGGACATATTTAATGTACATAATTTGATGAGTCCATTCCCCCTTGAATTTCTCCCTTCCTGTAAAACAAGGTTTTCCTAGATCAAAAGACAGCTTTCAGAGGTTCTATGAACCTCCCAAAATGGTTTGCAAATTTTAGTGTGTAAACTTGTACATGAATCTTCAGAGCAGCATTATTCATAATAGCCAAAAAGTAGACACAACTGAAATGTGCACCACCCGATGAGTGAACAAAATTCCATACAATGGAACATAATGCAGAAATATTATTCATAATATAGTTGACCTTCAACAATGCAGGAGTTAGGGCACTGAACCCTGAGACAGTCAAAAACCCACATACAACTTTTGACTCCCCCAAAACTTATCCACTAATAGCCTCTTGTTGACCAGAAACCTCCGTGATAACATAAATAGTCGACTGACATGTTTTGTATGTTATATGTTTTATGTACTGTATTCTTAAAATAAAGCAAGCTTGAGAAAATTATAAGGATGAGAAAATACATTTACATGCTGTACTGTGTTTAGAAAAATAATGTGGACCCCCAGAGTTCAAACCTGGGTCCACTGTTCTGACAGATGCTACAATGTGGATGAACCTTGAAAATATTATGTTGAGGGAAGGAAGCCAGACACAAAAGGCCACATATTGTATGATTCTGTTTTCGTAAAATGCCCAGAATAGGCAAATTGATAGAGACAGAAATGAGATTGGTAGTGGCCAGGGCTGGCCAGGGCTGGAGAGAGGGGGTGCTGGGAGAGGACTCTGAGGGGGTACGAGGTTTCTTTTTGTTGTGACAAAGTGTCCTGGAGTTGGATGGTGGTGATTGTTGCACAACCTTGTGAAGATACTAAAGACTACTGAATTGTATTATTTTAAACGGGGAATTTTAGGGTATGTGAGTTGTATCTCAATAAAAAATTTAATGAGTGTGTCCAGGCAGGCAGTTCTCCCAAGGAGAGCGGATAGATTTCATCCATTCTCGGAGAACTCTGTGACCCCAAGAAAATGAATTGCCGGAGGTGATCCATAGGGGTCCATCCAGCTTGATTTTTCTCTCTGCTCTGACAGCCTCCTCCCAGCAATGCCTCATGTGGCTTCGCAGTGAATGCTGAGTGACGTAGCTAGCGGGTTCCTGAGCGCTGATCTTGCTCATATTGGAGCACTCCTCCATTCTCGATTTCTCACCATGGCCCTCAGCACTGGGGAAGCTGGCGCATAGGGCTGGCCCACACAGCTGGGGACCTAAAATCCAGCAGGAGGCGAACTTTCCATGTCCGCCCAATCCCTGCTCTTGGAAGGCCCTCCATGTGTTTCAGAGCCCAGTTGAAACATGTCCATTCCCCAAGACAGCTTCCGAAAAGCAATGCCTCCCTCCCCGCCATAACCGAAACACAGGTGGGCTCCCTCAGTATTTCTCACCAACCTTGGCCAGCTCTGCAGTGGGGCCGTCTCCCTAGCGGAAAAACAACTGGAGGGCACAGAAAGAATTTTCTTCGTGGTTTTGTCAGTGCCCTCTGCTCCACCTCCTCCCCACCCTGAGTATACACTGGTGGGTGCTTAACTGCTGTATCCCTAGTTTCCCCGAGTTGCTGAAGAGACACCTGACACCTGCTCACTCCTGCCGATGACGGGCCCAGGCACCTGGATCAGCAGCCATGGCACCATGGCTCCCCAGGGCTCTGCCTGGGAGTCAGCACAGCTCTGTGGGGGTCAGGGAGCAGGGAGGAAAGTGTGCATACCCTTGACATTGGAAGGGGGATGAGAAAGCCAGGGGCTGTTCACTCTCCCGAACTAAAACACTCTTTGGGCCAAAGAGTGAGGAGGAATGAGGGGAGGGGAAGGAGGAAGATGGAGAGGGAAGAGATGAGAAGAGGATGAGAAGGGACCATGCGGCTAATCTCTCCTAGCTCTTTCCTTAATCGCCTCTCACCTCCTGCGCTGCACCTGCAAGCCCAGTCCTGGGTCTAGGTCTCACCGGAGGGCAGAGCCTGACTTTTCCTGGTATCAAAGCCTTCCAGCAGCTTCTTCCCCGCACTCTTGATGGGAACCAACAAGCTCACCAAGATCCCCAAGGCCTGTACCTTCTCCATCCTGATTTCCTCCCTTTCTCCTTTCTCTTGCTGTGGCTCCTCCAGTCTGCTTGCTGGCCCAGGAACCCAAAATCTCAGGGTCTTTGCCCTTGCTCCTTCATATATTCACTTTGTCACTTTGTTCAGTCTTTGCTCAAAAGTCACTTCCTCAGGAAGCCTTCCTTGACTACTCTGTATCAAACAGCATCCCAACTGCCTCATACAATGCACTGTGCCCACACCCTACTTCTTCATAACAGGTCCCACTACCTGACATTTTATTCTGTACTTAATTGTTTTTTGTTACTCTCTCTCTCTCTCCTGCACCTCCCAGCAACTAGTATCTCCTTCCCAGGGTGATTTCCTGCCTCCCCAACCCACAGAACATTTCCACCTCTAACTTCACTAATGTCTGCATTCACTTTTGAGCCTCAGGCCTGCAGGGTACCCTTGTACTTTACTTGGAGAGTTTGATGAGGGATCAAGCAGACTCCGGGAGGGAAGGGACCTCTTTTTGTCCACTTTCTGATCAGCACTCTTGTCAGAAGAGAAATGCCCAAACCCCATGGCTGGAAGGTCAACATATAGTTGGGGGAATCCCTTTAATAGGCATCCTACCTTCCAACTGGTCCAGCAGTGCCAGCCATGGAGCAGAGGGGCCCAACTAAAATATGGCGTGGGGGGACCAGGGGCCATTAATGGGAGGTGATGCAATTGCTTCTAGGGCCCGGTCTATGTGCTACACAAACAGCATGAACTCTGAGAAGGGGGCCAGCCAGGCATAAATCTGTCAGGCTGGCCTTACCTGATCAATGGGTCTCCTTGGTTGCTAAGAGGCCCATCACATGCTGACAACTACCATCAAATCTTTGAAAGTCAGAGGCATAAATTCTGCAGTGAAATCTGTTCCCAGAAGGAATGTGGCACCAACACTTCTGATTCAATGAGGGGTGTTGGGGGGATGGGGCTGTGTTCTGCCTTCTCCTGGCCCTTCCCTCCCCGTGAACACACACTACCCACCTTCCACCCTGAGGTCCTTGGCCAGAGCATGGGCAATTCTGACCAGACTCCTAGGAGTATGTTTAGTGTCTCGGAAAAATGTCGGGAAAGGAAGCAAGAGGAGAGAACACTGGCTGAAGTCAGGTTTTGTTTACGGAGATGCAAATGGCCTTGAAAAAGTCCAGCAGGGTGTGCTGGGTTAGCACCAACGCCCACAGAGCAGAGAGATGGTGTAGCAACTATACCCCAGGCACAAAAGAGGAACTCTCTTTATAAGAAGAGACACTCCAGATTTTCTCTCAATATCAGCCCTCCTCTAGAAACTGCAGACAGATTGCAACTTCTCAAACCTCCATCTGTGCCATTTCTCCAGCTCCATCCTCCACGAAAAGTCAAGGACACCTGAATACCCACTTCCCTCTCCAGCCTAGGTCTGTCTCCAACCCCACCAATCGCCCCGAATCCAGTCTCTCTATAGGAGGCACCTCCAACTGTGCCTTTTGGGAGCTAGAGCCTGGGCCCTACTGGTTCTCACCTCCCAGTCTTCCCAGGAAAGGAGAACGTGAGGCCTCTGAGAGCCTGAGTGTCTGCCTCCTTATACATGGATGGGGAGAGCTGTGAAGAGACTGTGTCTCTAAAGGTTGTCCTGGACTGAAGAAGCCAATGGAAAGGAGTGGGAATGCCCCCTTTCCTTGCCTGACCTGGTCTCACTTCTCTGAGTTAGGTCTCTGTACTTTTAATCCTCTTTCCAGGACCTTCAGTTTTCTGAGCAATTTTTGGTCCCCAGGAAACACTTCCAAAGCTCTCCCTCCTGTACTCTTAGAGAAGACAGGAGACCTGAGAGACTTCACAGCCAAATGCTACGCATGGACTGGGTTTAGATCCCAATTTGAACAAACCACCCACCGCAACAGGACAGCCTGGAGAAAAGTGGGGACATGGGAGTGTAAAATATCTACTCACACGATATTAAGGAATGATTCTTGCTTTTGTCAGGTGTGATAATGGTACAAGAATAGCATTAAAAAGAAAGTGCTTAGAAATTCATGCTGAAGATGAGTGAAATAAATAAGTCTAAAGTTTGCTTTCAGATAGTGCAGAAACAGCAGAGTGCAGGTACATGGGAGATCACTGGCCGTGACTAGCTTACTGCTGCAGCTGGGCAAGAGGTATCTGGAATTCACTATACCATTCTGGATATTTGTGAAAATTTCCCATAACAAAATGTTCAAAATGAAAACAGCCCCTCTGTTAAATCTCTGTAAATCTCCTCTTTTATCTCCATTTAACAGGTCCAGGCTCCTGACCCCAATCTGGGCTCATGCCCATCCCCCCCAAATTCTACATGGCATCTTCTCCTCAGGCTACAGCTTGGGAAGGAGGTGTTGAGGGGGCGGGGTCCCTTCCTGAGAACACTTCTGCCCCCTGCTGCCCCTCTGACCCATTCTCAGTCCAAATTCATCTCTAACATTTTCTGGAATACTGGGTACCTCTATTTATGACTCGGCATCGCCTTTCCCATCTCCCAGCTCGGGGGGAGGGGGGTGTGGTACCATGGTTCCCATCTGTCCCAGACTGAGTGCTTTATTCAGGCGTTGTCTTGTCCTTATCTGTCACCTCCCTCCAGAGCCAGAGCACAATCAGTATTTGTCCCAACGAACTGGTTCCTTCTGTTCCTCAAATATGCCCACTGCTGGGTCTCCTCTATGGGGCAAAGAATCTTCTCCACAGGCCAAGAGTTTCACAGACAAAGGAGAAAAGGCCATGCAGTGGCACAGACATTTCCAGAGACGGACAGTGGGGTTGGTAGCGGGCACACAGCTACCTCCCACACGGGCCAGCTACACTGTGTGTCAGAGCGAGGTGGGGGGCCACTGTCTTCATAATCACACGTAGGGGAGGCTGGGCTCCCGGGGAGAGGGCTTGTGGGGGAGACCAGCTTCTCCTGTCACTACCACTTCACTGCCACCTCCTGCTACTGCAGACTCACTGGTTGCCATGCTATCTCCACCTTTCCCACCGCAAAGCTGAGCTGTCACATGCCATGCACATTGGCCTCGGCCCGGGGGGACATGCTGCTGCCTTCCCCAGGTGCCGACTTGGGAGTCCATAATCGGGAAGATGTCACACACTCAGCCTCCCCTCCCCAATAGCCCAGCATGGCCTCTGCACAACTGCTCAATACCTGGTGAATGCAAACTCCTCCTTCATGGCTGATATGGCCTAGCAGTGCTCCCCAGGCCCGCCTCCCTCTACGTGCCAGTGAAACATTCCCTTCCCGACACCCCATCCAGCCACCGTCAGCCCTGTCCTGCCCTTGACTCCACTGTTAAAATGCCAGCTATGCGCAGGTGGTGGGGAACCCGGGGGCTCCTCTGGCTGGGCGTTCCACCAGACTCCTTGGCCTCTCCCCTTGACATCAAGTTCTGATGCCAAAGGGCAATAGGAGTCAGACTGGCCAGGTGACAGAGGAAGGTCACAGTCCCCTCTCATTTCCCTGAAAGACTTGGGGGCATTTCTCAGGTCATTTCGATTTGTGTTCAGAAGCTCTTAGTTACAGAGAAGGGTCTGCTTATAAGACACGTAAATAATAAATAGCTACCAATGACTGGACAAGAACCGAGAGAGGACGATTCCACGACTGTGAGGAAAACCACTTACGGTTCTGACCCCAGCTCTGGGGATGACCAGCTGGCTGATTCCAGCCAGGTCTTGTCCTGTCAAAGGCTGTAAAACGAGGGTGTCTGGTGGTTGGCCACTCAGTACCTCCCAGCATAAGCAGTGAGTGACCAGTGCCATGATTCTGGACTAACCGCTTTTCCCTCCCTGTTCCCAGTTTCCTTCCTTCAAATCAGCATCAATGCCTTACTTCTTTAGTGCATTTTACGTCGACCTTCACAAGAAAGTTTAACCTGAGTTACTCAGCTGGGGGCTTCCTTTCCTTAGCAATTCTGGTTGTATGAGGTCAAGGTCTATTGACATGGCCAAAGGGACCTTTTTATAGTTGCAGTGTCTTACCTTACGGCAAATGAGCACATCACATCTCACGAGGGGGCAAGAAAGTTCTTGGAGAGACTGGAGACAGGTCACTTGTACCCAGTCTCCCAGGCAGGGCACAGGAAATGGGGCTTCGCTATCTTCCACTGATTCCGAATGCACACTTTTGTGTCTCCGAAATCTGGATTTCTCTTCGAACCAATGGCATCATATCATTACTGCCGGTCCGAAGTGAAGGCAGCTGTTCCAGGAGATAACCACACCACTTCTGCCAGACCTCAGGGGCCCCCCAACCTCAGACCATGTGACATCAGATTCTTGAGGTTCATTCAGATCACACCAATTGGGTAAATACAGAAAGTACACCTGCGTGAGGACCACCCACCTGGGCTCCTCTTCTCTAGCATTAAGAATGAAACACACATTTCCTTGCTTTCCCTTTTTGCACAATGGCTTTATTTCTGCTTGCCCTCTCAGGGAGGGTGTCCCAGCTTTGGTGTCCCCACCACCACCACGGTTAGGCGGTCTCCTATCACACTTGGCTTTTTTCTTTCTTATTTTTGGTATGTAAAATAAAAATGCATCCTATATTTGATGAAAATATGGTTTCTTACATTTGATGGAAACCGTTTCTGTTACAAATATTATATGTGATATTTGAAATGATCTAGCATGATAATGGAAAAGGAGGTAGGTTTGCATGGTGTCAAAATCTCATGTCTCGCCCCAAACCACTTGCCCTCTGTGCCACTCACTGGCCATCCCCTCCCCCGCCCAGCTCTGCAGGCTGTTGCCTAGTCTGGCATCCATCATGGCTCCCGTGCTTCTTGGGACGAAGGCAGAGCTCTTAAATTTGGCAAAGTACCACCGGTCATGCCTTCTCTCCAGCCACATCTACACCATCTACCTACCTTATCCTCTCCCTTCCAGCTTCCATGCCCTCTCCACAACCGAGCCCTGGTCCTGACAGCTCTGTTGTCAGGAACACTTCTTTCTCCCTGGTTCTCTCCCCGGACCTCGCCTCCAGCGTCACCATCTCAAGGAAGCCTTCCCCGACTAGATCAAACCCCCCTACCAGCTACACACATCTCTTTCATAGCATGTGTTCCACATGCA
This sequence comes from Mellivora capensis, assembly GCA_004024625.1. NCBI lineage: Eukaryota > Metazoa > Chordata > Mammalia > Carnivora > Mustelidae > Mellivora > Mellivora capensis. The sequence goes on along the minus strand of PISX010006784.1, from coordinate 15,997 downwards.
CTTTTGCACTTGTAGAATGTCCTTGATTAATGTGGGAATCCTTTACCTGACTGTGAACTCCATGAAGGCAGGAGACGAGCCTGTTTTTTACTCAACATCGTAGCCCCAGTGCCAACCCGAGTACCTGGCAATTGGCACGTGCTCAAACATTATTTGTCAATAGATGGTTGGGTGACCTTGGGCATCTCTGCTCTGGAAGCAGAGTAAACTCCTGGAGCCTGGGGCGGTTACCACTGACTATGACCTTGGGCAAGTCAACCTCTCTGTTTCCACATCTCCAAATTGGGAATAACACTTATCCTGCCTATCTGACAAGGGTGTTTTGTGTGTCTGTGAAGTCACTTTGAAATGATGCCATCTGGTGCTTCACCCCCAAGCTTCTAGCCCACTGCGGGGCCTACACTCCACCATGCTCTGTCCATATGAGCTGGCTGACCCGCCCCTCCAGGGAGATGACCTCACACAGTCCTCAGGGAGGTGTGCTCAAAGCTTGGGATCAAGAGGGGACCCCTGAGTTTGTGCTTCCCAATCTTAAACTCTCATAGAGTTTCTCAGCCCTTTCAGGGCCCCAATGCCCTAAGTACATAAGAAAAGGGACCTTCTTGTCGATTCCTTTTGGTCTTCATTCCTAAAACAAGGCTGGGACCTTTGGCCAGAAGGGGGAAAGGGGGAGAAGGGGGAGATGCTGCCCCTTGCCTCCTGCTCGGCACACTGATCTGCAGACAGGGACAGGGCTGGATAGGAACAGCAAACAGCACCCTTCAGGACCCACTTCTTGGGACAATTGTCTAAAGGTATGGGGCATTCTACTCTACCTGGCAGAATACATGAATTAGATGAAGTTGCTAACTTTACCTCTGGAGCTGAACGTTACTGTGAAGGTGGACACTTACAGCAAAGTCTCACTATTGCTTCCCATAGACCTCATCTGAGGGTCTGTCTTCCTGTATCAACCAGCTACGAAAGACCTTGAGGAAGTCACTTTCCCACTCTGTATCAATTTCCTCAACAATTACATGGAAACAATAGTAACAACAATGCTAATACCACCCACCTTCCTGCTCACAGAGTTCTTTTAAACATCAAAGACATAAGTGCTCATAACTGAAAAGTCAGTGCCAGTAAAAGGTAATATTTTCTCCATGCATGTTAAATCCCTCCTTCCATAGCAGGAAAGCAGCACACTGGCTTATTGTTATCCCTAAGTTAAGGCAAAGATTCCTCAAGGTCTTCAGTCCCTAAGGCACAGAGGTAGAAAGTGAGATGTGAATGAATCCACGATCACAAATCAATTCTCGAGCATCCCCCTGGGACCAGCCATCCTCCCTCCAGAGAAGGGTTTGCGGAGGGGTATTGACTCGCAATTGTTTCAACAGCCTGGCTGCTCTGCCAGCCACCCTCCCAGAAATCCAGGCTGGTGAGAGGAGGTGCAGAAGGAATAACTAGCTAGCACCTTCCTGATTCTGGATCCTGTGAAGGGGGTGGAAGGCTCTGCTACAGACACACACCCCACGAGCTAATTCTAGCTGACATCCTGGCAGGGCACTCAGAAGCATGATTCTGCAAATCCTCCAGGATGCATCACGGACTAGATTCTGGTACTCAGGGCTTCAAGCCGGCCAAGGCTTCCTTGCCAGCTGATCTGTCAAGCAGTTCCACTAGGGACTCCCTGGCTTCCCTGTGGAATATGGAGCCCAGGCCATCTGTGTTCCTATCCTCCAGCTGGAAGCTGCCTGCCAGTTCCTGGATCCACTGTAGGTCTGCTGAGAGCTCCTGCCTTAAAGCTTCAAACTGTGCCTGCAGATGGTCCAGTTTCCTGGCCATGCTTCCGAGGCCGGCCCCTGTGGCCTGGAGGTCTTCTCGAAGGAGCTTTTTCAAGGACTCCACTTTGCGGAACTCATACTTGAGCTGGGATAGGTCATGCCGGGCATTCTCGCTCTCCTCTCGGTACCAAGCTTCCTTCTCGTTGTATATGGAGGCTAGGGCCTCCACGTCATCCTGGATGGTGTTGTGGGTCCCTGCCAGGGCATGGCAGCCCTGGTCGACCTGTGTCACATCCTCTACTATGCGGGCGAAACGCTCGAAGTTGACGTATGTGTTATTGGGGGGCATGCTCGAGTGGCATTTGAGGGTGTACTCTCTCAGGCGCTTGGTCTTCAGCTGAGTGGGCTCTGTCTTCTGCTGTCCCTGGGCTCTGACTTCTCCTCTGGACTAGTGGGTGTTTGGATAGAACAGCCAGAATTAAGTTGATGTCCGATCCAAAGGGTAGTTCAAGGTGCAGGCAGAAGGCACACAAGCAGCCTCGTAGGCATTTGCTGCATGCATCAGGCCACAGGGAGGATCACGGTGGGATGAGCATCCCCACGGACGATGACAAAGGTTCAAGACCACAAGGGTGATGCCCGCATGCTCACCTCAGGGCTGGGGGGGCAGGGATCTATGGCCATTAAAGAAGGTCTCCACACGCATAGCATTGAGGGAGCTCACACAGACAAGCAGGCGATAGCCAGAACTCTGCAGGCATCCGCTCAAAGGCAGGAGCAGACAAGGCCATGGCTGGCTGAGGGAGGCTGAGGGACTCCTCTCCTTCAGGGCCGGCTGGCATGCTGGGCCTCAGCAACTTGGCACACTAAGCCCACGGAACTCACTCACTCTGGGCTCAGGGCCCACTCCAAACCTAGAGGGCCCTTGGCCTTCCCCATCCTTTAACGAGCAGATGAACCTTCTCCGAAGCATTCCAGCCCTCCCTTACCTCCATCTTCCACAGGCCCTACCCTTGCCCATCTGCTTGCTCAGATCATCCTAGCCTCTCCTTGAGATCCAGATGAATGGGACATCTCGTGATGCCCAGGGAGTGCACATCTCATCAGTCGGCAGAAGTAGGGCCATGATCCCGGTCTCCTGACTTGCACCCCACCAAAGTGGGTTTTTTTTTTTTTTGGTTTGTTTTTTTTATAAGTAATCTCTATGCCCAATGTGGGGCTTGAAAGCTTAAACTCCCAAACCCAAGGTCAAGAGTCACATGCTCTATACCTGAGCCAGTCAGATACCCGTGGGCAAAGTGCTTTTAACTAGCACTTTACTGTACTGTGCCTAGAAAGCAAGACCCTCCCCAGACTAGTGGCTGGAAGGCCAGTTACGACACAGGTTAGGTGGGGCGTCACCTTCGCACCCCCATCTCCCCAGAGGGAACAGCCTTGCACTGAGGATGACTGCCTGCCCTCCACACTAGGCTGCCATCTCTGAGCCCTGTCCCCTAAGGTCTCAAGACGCCGGAGAAAGCTGGCTGACTTGGTCAGGGTGTCATCCTTTACTCAGAGCCCCGAAAGTCAGAAAGAAAGAGGTTTGGTTACAGAATTGAGGTTTCTAATTGTCTTTGCTTTCTCTCTACAACTTGGGAGTCCTGATTTCTGCTCTGAGAATGACAGTGACGCGTCCTCCGACAAAGTACACTTTGTAAGACAGCCCCAAAGATAAACTTTTTCAAGGAAGGTTTGTGAAGGCTTCATTTCGTAAGTCACCCGAACCTGTGAAATATAAACTTAAACCTATGAACCTATTTGAACAAACCCAGACCATTTGGCACCCCTGTCTGGCTTTCATCTATGCCCAAGGGTGGGGGTTTCTAGCAAAGGTCTTTCCGTGGGCCCTCGGCATCTGACCACCCCACCCGGCCCCGGCGACGGATTGCGGACCTCCTGCTCACTGGCACTCCATGCCATGCCCTTACCATGATCCAGGGGTGTTGGAGAGCCTCTTGGATTGTGAGCCGTTTCCTGCAATGAGGATCAGAAAACTGTGATGATCCAGGAGGACAGAAGCTGAGAGCAACCGTCTCCATCTTTACTCTTTGTCAGACCCACCTTGTGGCATTCTTTGACCACTGCCATTGAACCAGAATGATGAGGAACGCAGAGCTGGATGGGGAACTGGCTGAACTCCCTGCATTCCAGACAAAGTGGTCCAGGCAGACCCCTCCGTAGAGTGACATTACATAAACCCTGATCTTTGGCCGCAAACTCAAAGGGCCTAACAACACACTCTATGAGACTCACAAGTGCTCTTGTGAGCTGAGTTCTACACAGACCACTAAGCCTCTGTGCTATTCTATTTGCTTCCCAGATCCCTTCTCAGCCCTTCCCTGCTCTAGCACTGTCATTAGATGGGGAAACCAGGACCCTACTCTTTTGAGGACCCCATTCTGGCTCTCTCTGAAGTCTGTGGGACTAAGAGGACATGGTCTTCTAGAATCTGTAGATCTCATTCCTGTCCCATCTAGTCCATGCTCTGGGCACCCAGCATCTTACAATTCTCTGCCTACCTCCTGCTTTGACTCTGTAGCCACAGGGCTCTTCCTAGGCCCTAAGAAGGGGTAGGATTAGCAAGTCTCCTATTTTCCCACTTACTGATCCCTCTGAGTCCACCTCCCCCGCCCCCCAACTCCCATCTGGATTGGTTTAGAAACTCTGCCATTTTCTTTTTCAAATCCTAGTTCTAGGTACCTTTGGGACAGACTGGAAAACATAATGTGCCCTAGAGAAATGCAGGCTGACTTCCAAACACGTGTGTGTGTATGTGCATGCACACACACACACACACACACAGACTTATTTGTATTTTGGCAGGAAAGAAAGCAGAAAGACCTGAGCAAGCAAGATGAATGCCAAGTCTCAGCTAATCCACACTTCTCAGCACTTGCCCAGATTAGACAACGATGGTGAACGTGGCAGCCCATGGCAAAGTAGGGACAGACTGACATGTCTTCAGGAGAGGGGACAGGAGAAGTTCAGTCCCTCAGAAACCCATGCCTTTCTCTGTTATCTTACCGGGTCTCTTTAACCAGAAGCTTCCGAATGAAGTCCTTGGCCAGCTCGCTGGTCTGGCTGAAGAATTCCTCGTCAAAGTCATAACTCACTGCTGTGATATTTGCTAGTGTTTCTTGCTTCGTGTCTCCCAGGAAAGGGGATGCTCCACTTAGGCTGAATCCAGAGAGAGGGAATGTGTGACTGTAGGTGAGTAGAGGGAGTCAGGGAACGCTGACTCGTACTATTGCATGGGGATGGGAAGCTGCCCGCTCTGCGCAGCCAGTCAGCGGCCTTCTCGACTAACTGAGTCCGACTCAATCTACTTCATGGAGCTCCCAGTAAGTACGTGATAGAAACTGTCTCCCAGGAACTTGGAAGAGGAGGGGATAAAACAGAGGGACAACTCTTCGTAATCCTAAGCAGAATAAAACAATATAACAGAGACCAGACGAAGGTCTGGGGGAGCACAGGACAGAGGAGACACCCAGTGCAGGCTCCACGGCAGAGCTGCCATTGGTATCAGCTGTGTCTTGAGGCATGAAGAGGTTGTCAGTAGTCAGAGGAGATGACGTCTTCTAGACTAAGGGAGCATCCTGAGCCAAGCCGGAGAGGTGTGGAAACAGATGGGCCATTAGGGCCGGGAAGGGTATGTGAGGTTCCCCTGCAGTTTGTCAAGAATGTGTCATTCAGATAGTGACTCCCAAATCTACTGTTTCCTGACTCATATTCCAGCTTATGGGATACCTCTCCCTAGACGTGTCATTGTCACCGTGCCCTAACCTCCCTCCATGAGCTCCCTGCCTTGTTGAATGATGTCACTCCACAGAGGCTCCCAAGCTAGAACACAGGGCTCACCTCTGACCCGTCCATCCCTTTCCTCACCACATCTAACCATCCTCAAACTCTTGTTGGTTTTACCTACTAAATATCTCCTGAAGGCCATCCCCATCCCCACTGTTGCTTTCTTTTTTTTTTTTTTAAAGAATTTATTTATTTAATTGAAAGACAGAGATCACAAATAGGCAGAGAGAGAGAGAGGAGGAAACAGGCTCCCCGCTGAGCAGAAAGCCCGATGTGGGGCTCGATCCCAGGACTCTGGGATCATGACCTGAGCCGAAGGCAGAGGCTTTAACCCACTGAGCCACCCAGGTGCCCCCCCACTGTCGCTTTCTTGGCACAATGGCAGCAAGGTGCACTGGGAAAATTTTGCTGTTTCAGACCTGGATTTGAATCCCAGCTCCACTACCCAATAGCTGTGTGAACCTAGGTAAGTTACACAACTTCTCTGAGCTGCAGTTTCCTTTTCCATAAAATGAAGAAAATAAAAGCCTCCACCTCACATGATTGTTATAAAGAATAAATAATACGCTGACAATGCTCCAGGCAGTCTTGCCCATACTAAGCACTCTGGAATCAGTGGCCATGACTTCTGTCTTTGAACACAAAGAACCTTCTATGACTCCCCATTTTCTACAGGATCACATCTAAACTCCTGAGCAGGACATCAGAAGTTAGTCCCTACCACCTCCTCAGTACACTTCACCACACTTACCAGGCACACTGTTTCCTTCCTCAGTAGACAGCCCTTCCCTCCCTTTCCACCTGGAGAATTAATCTCATTCTGTATAGCCCAGCTCAAATGAATCTCAGTCTCTCCCTCGTTAAATCTTCCACAGCCCCAGCAAACCAGTGCCTCTCTCAGCTATGTCTCACAGAGGCATATTCATACACCCAGCGCGACTTTGGTCCCACTGAGTGCGACTTAGCTGTGTGGTGTCTCTCCCGACACAGGAAGCTCCAGGCAAGCAGGGCAGACTTTCCTTCATGGCAGCATCCTGAGTGCCTGGCCCAGAGCCCACCATGGAGCAGGCACCCAAGAAACAAGAAACTGTGTGGGACTCAAATGAGCTGCAAGAAGGCTATGTGCCTGGTACACACTCAAATTCCTCAATATTTCAGTATGGAAATCAGAGTTTTGAAAAAAAAAAAAAATCAAGGTTTCAAGAGCCAGCGCAGAATCTGGAAATATGGAGCAATGGATCCAGTTCTCCTCTGTGTCCAGTTCCTCTGGGGCTTTTCAAAAATACTGATCCCCAGGGGCCCCTGGGTGGCTCAGTCTGTTAAGTGTCTGACTCTGGATTTCGGCTCAGATCATGATCTCAGGGTCCTGGGATGGAGCCTTGTGTGGGGCTCTGTGCTCAGCTGGGAGTCTGCTTGAGTCTCTCTCCTCCCCCTCTACCTCTTCCCCCACTTGTGCTCTGTCTGTCTCTCTCTAAAGAGAAATAAATAAACCTTAAAAAAAAAAAACCTGATTAAAAAATACTGATGCCCGGACCCCATCCCTAGCAATTCTGATGTAATAGCTCTGCAGGGTGTTGAGGGCAGTGGTAGGTATTACAAGGTTTAATGTGCAGCCAGGATCACGACCGTCCACATTGTATAGAGCTCCCAGTCTGTAGGCTGCTGGAAAAGTCAGAGAACTGGCGGACAGGGGTGCTGGGTGCTGACGCCCCCACATCACCTCTGGCAGCCGTCCTAAAAATAGCACGTCCCAGGTGCAAAGTGTGGGAAAGCCCCACTGGAATGAAGACCTACTAATCAGTCAGCGCTGCCCGGGGAGTTTGCACATGTCCACTTCCTTAACCCGCACAGCACACCCTCGGGCAGGAAGTTTGAGATTCCTATTTTCCTGAGGAGGAAAACAGGCCCAGAGGTTAAGTATCTGCCCAAGGCCACACAGATCGAAAGTGGCAGGTTCCCTGCACGTGGGCTACACAGGAAATGACTGCTTGAGCAACTTCATACTTCGGGGCTGGGAATGAGGCTCTGGGGAGAAACAAGAGAGGCTGTGAGAGCCAGGGAAGGCAGGGGAGACGGGGGAGAAAGACTCAGGGTCAGGGGAGGCATGGCAGCCGGAGGGCTGGACCAAGGCTTCTGCGTGAAAGCTGACTTTCCCACGGACATGCAGCCCGGGTGAGGCCGAGCGGGGGATGCCGGGCGGCAGTGGGTATAGGCACAAGGCTCAGCCTCCACGCTGGGGCCAAGTGTCTGAACCGGAGCTGAGAGCACAGACTGCCAGGTGTGAGGTGGGGATCGAACACATCTGGCTCACAGTAAATGAGTAAATGGGGAGAATCAGTAAATTCAGTCTGCCTGTCTGCCTGCCCCTCTCTGAGTCCTCCCGGGCCCCCTCGGTCCGAGCGAGGTCGGGGTCCCGGCATGAGGGAGACTTACAGGATGTAGGTGATGACGCCTATGCTCCTGCAAAACAAAGAACAGGCCAGTCAGAGCCACGCGGCTCCCACCCCAGCCCAGCAAGGGACTCCCTTGCACAGTCCCCGGGGAAGTGGTCACCTGCCCCTTCATGGAGGCCGAAAGATGACATCTCAAGTCCATGGCCCTCTCGGTCCCACTCTTCAGCAGCAGCCTGGGATGTGTGTGGAGTCACTGAGCTCTGGACACTCAGTCTAAGGACCCAAGTTCAGACTCCTGCACTGGCAGGCTGTGCCTGGGGCGAGTCCCTTATCGTCTCTGAGCCTCTTTCTCCTCATAAAAGGAGCATAATAACTACCTCACAAAACTTCTGGGAGGATTTTTAGAAAACCAGGCAATCAAGGTACTCGGCCCCTATCAAGCACTGTTGAGTGAAATGAGTCCTGTCTGTGCAGAAAATCCTCTACAGTACCCCTGGGCCCCACACCGTGGTGAGAGCCTAAAAGGCTCTGGGCAGTCACTTGGTTGATTAACGGAATGAGCTATTGTTACTATTTCTTTATAATGACTGCAGCCTCGCCTCTCCCCTTGTCCCTGCCTCGGCTCTGTTATAAGTGGCCTCAGGTCTGGGCCTGGCTGCCTCCAGCTGCCAGTGCCATGGGTCCAGCACAGAGGGAGCAGCCATAGGCTCCGAATGTGTGGAGAAAGGGGTCTTTCATGGTCGAAGGGGATGTCAGCCAGAGCCGGGGTCTGAGGCCTGCTGACCTTGAAAGGATCCCTAAGGCACTGAGGTGGCCTGCACAACTTACCACATGTCAGCCTCCAGTCCCAGGGGCTCATAGTTCACAATTTCTGGAGCTGAAAGAAGCCATATTGAAGAATCAGCAGGAGAATGAAGATGAGAAGATAAGGCTCGAGAGAATTTTAGGGTGTTTGGTGACAAATGTCTCCCTCCTGAATCCTCACTAAGGAAAAATCAGAGCAACCAGATCGAGATAACTCTGGGTCTAAGAATCTTGAGAAATAAAGTTGCCTGTTATTCTGGTGGGAAGCTTTTACACAGAGGCCTTGATGGTGGGAGAGAGGAACACCCTGAAGAGAAAGCGCAGGGTGGCGTGAGGAAGATGCAGGAAGAGGAAATGGGGCCTAGCAACAAGGCCTGCTTTAGAACCCTCTGGTGGAAACCAGGCAGGTCAGCACTGGAAGGTGATAATGAAGAAAATAAGGGAGAAAGGGAATCCAAATCCCTGAGTCTGGTCTGAAAGAGGGGCACCTCCCTATTGAGGAGAATGAAGACATTCTGGGGCCAATGAGATGATGAGCCTGCGGTGCCCAAGGGGCATCCAGACAAAGATGTCCTGGGAACAGGAGAGGGGGACAGAGCCGTCAAGTCTGAAGTCATTGTACAGGTGGAAAGAGGAGATACGTGGATGATGTGGTGACCAGAGTCTAGGAAAGAAGATTCTACCCAGGACAGAAGAGGGCCGAGTGCTGCACGAAGATCAAACAGACGAGCACTTGGAAAGTGAGTAGTGTCTAGAGAGTGACGGGATGGTAGACATCGAGATAAGAGTGTAGATGACACCATAAAAAAAGCTTGGCCATGAAATGGAGGAGAAAGAGAGGTGAGTAGCTAGAGAAGAGAGAAGGGCTGAGCCTACCTGATCATAATGGAAAAAAGGGAGAGAGCAGGAAAGGCTACGTTTGTTCATCTAGAATAATAGCAAACCCACGGCATCTATGGGGTGTACCCACCTTCCCACCACTCTACTTCAAGACACAAGGAAACACTTTTCTGGCTCTGCTTATTTTTTAGCTTCTTAAAAATGATGTCTTACTGGATATGATGTAGTCACCCGCCCCCCCAACCTAACATTATGCTTCTAGCGTTCACTCAGGGTTCATCCGTGGTCTTTCTTTTTCACTGCTATGTAGTAGTCCACTGTGCGGACATACAGCATCTTCCCCTCAGTGATCATTTGGATGGTATCCACTTCTTTTCTCATCAGAACAACACTGTTATGAACTTCTTGCACACGTCTCCTCACAAACACGAAGGACTTCCTCTCGGACAGTGATTCAAGGTGTGGTCTGAAGACAGCCACTGGTCCAGACACAGTAGGTACAAAAATTGGGAGTAAGCATTTAGAAACTCACAGAGCAACTTGACGTTGCCATGACATTCAAATTGTGATAATTTTTCTAGGGATTTATTTTTCCAGTATCTTACTGAAAAAGCAGTCCCGGACAGATTGAAAACATTTTTTTTTCAGTCTTTCACCACAGAGAGTTTGAGAAACACAACTCACTTTCCAGGCTTGTCTGCTTGATATGCATATACACTCACTTCTGTCCTGTGTGTGCTTTTATTGGTCCATTTTCTTCTGTGCTTTTCTTCTCCTTGTTTTTTTTTTTTCTTTGATAGTTTTTTTAATTAATTTTCTTATTGTTTCCCCCTCTGGCCACCCTTGAGACTTTAGGATGGCTATCTAACAAATTCTAACATAAAGCAGTGTTTTGACCTTCTTCTAACAATACAAGAACCTTAAAACACTCATTGTAAGCCCTCTGTCGTAACATCATTTTCTTCCATTTTTAGTTCTTTTTTTAACCCCACAAACATCATCATCATCATTATTTTAAACAGAAAATGTTATATTTGTCTAATGTTTACTCATTTCTTTGCTCCTATTACTTCTTGCATTGAGACTTTCCTCAAAAGGTCATTAATTCACAAGCACATCTTTGGTAGTTCTATTAATACATGCTTGTTGGTGGTTAATTATTTCATGATTTGTCTTTCTCGTTGTTCACTTTTGATTTTTTGTTTTTTGCTGTGTTTTGTCTGAATCGTTTACCCTCTTTCTTGAAATATAACATTCCTGGGTATGCAGTTAGGGGTCCTTTTTTTTTTTTTTTTAGTATGTAATTGACTTTATTAAGTAATTCATGAATCAATCAGCATCCCACCTAGCAAGTAAAGAGATGCCCCATAATTACTGTTTTTTTTTAAAGATTTTATTTATTTATTTGACAGATCACAAGTAGGCAGAGAGGCAGGCAGAGAGAGAGAGAGGGAAGCAGGCTCCCTTCTGAGCAGAGAGCCTGATGCGGGGCTCGATCCCAGGACCCTGAGATCATGACCCGAGCCGAAGGCAGAGGCTTTAACCCACTGAGCCACCCAGGTGCCCCTTGTTTTTTTTTTAATTTTTCCTCAGTTCTTGGAAGATAATATTCTATTGGACATTGGTTTCCATTGTTGTTTTGAGAAGTATGCTGTCACCACCCTGAACGTGCCGGATCTCGTCTGATCTCGGAAGCTAAGCAGGGTCGGGCCTGGTTAGTACTTGGATGGGAGAAGTATGCTGTCAGTCTAATTTTTAAAATTTGTATTGATTGATTGATTGGTGATCTGTCTTTTCTCTCTGGCTGCTTTTAAGATCTCTTTGTCTTTGGTACCTTATAGTTTAACTGTAATGTCAACTATAGTATAACTATAATGGATTTATTTTTATTGTTTTCTGTTCGATATACATTGTCCTTTCTGTAGCTGGGCATGCATGTTTTTACAACACTTCTGGAAATTCTCAGCCATTTTCTTCAAATGCTGCTCCTCTTTTGTCTTCATTCCCTCCTCTGGGATTCCAAACAGACCTATGTTAGTTAAGCTTTCCATTTTTACCCTCTTACACTTGTCCTCTATTTCATATTTTCGTGTCTTTGTCCTTCAGTGGTATTCTAGTTAATTATTTTTCAGCTCTGCCTTTAAATTCTTCAATTTTCTCTTCAGCAGTGTAAAACCTGCTGTGTAACTCATTCACTGAATTTTAAATTTCTAGGAGTATATGTTAAATCTCTCAAAATTCTATCTGGTTCTTTCTAGAATTTGCCTGTTCTTTTTTTTTTTTTTTTTGCCTGTTCATTTTTGACAGCCTCTTGTTGCTCATTCTTGTGTTTCTTTTATTTCTATACACATTCCATTTATTTTATAGTCAACCTCTGATAATTTCAGTATCTTATGTCCTCAGATATCTAAGTCTTGCTGGTCTCTCACTGAAATGCTGATACACACACATTAGGAGAGGTCCTCCTACTGATTTCTTTTGCTGCTCCAAGACTCAGCTCTAAATTCATTTCACTGGCTTTGGAGGTGGGGTTAGTGGTGCTGGAGGAGTCACTACACTCAAACATTTCTCTTATTTGCTATGAGTCCAGAATTTCATTAAAAAGAATATTTTCCAGGGTGCCTGGGTGGCTCAGTGGGTTAAAGCCTCTGCCTTTGGCTCAGGTCATGATCCCAGGGTCCTGGGATCGAGCCCCGCATCGGGCTCTCTGCTCAGCAGGGAGCCTGCTTCCACCCTCCTCCCCCACCTCCACCTGCCTCTCTGCCTACTTGTGATCTCTGTCAGTCAAATAAATAAATAAAATCTTTTTTAAAAAAAGAATATTTTCCTCAAGAATCCAGTTTTGTAGCAGGAAGGCTTTTGGAAGACTGGATCCACTACACTCTTAAAGGCTGAGAGTAGTTACTTTTCAACACTGTCTCAGGTTCAAATTTCTTTTATTTTTTTTTAATTTATTTATTTGTCAGAGAGAGAGGGAGAGAGAGCGAGTGAGCACAGGCAGACAGAGTGGCAGGCAGAGGCAGAGGGAGAAGCAGGCTCCCTGCCGAGCAAGGAGCCCGATGTGGGACTCGATCCCAGGACGCTGGGATCATGACCTGAGCCGAAGGCAGCTGCTTAACCAACTGAGCCACCTAGGCGTCCCCAGGTTCAAATTTCAAAGGAATGGTGGGAGTAGGACAAGTGATTATAACCCTATTTCTCAGGAGTCCTGGGTAAAGAAAGTAGTTCTAATTTAGACATGGGCCTAGAAAAATCACCCTATATATCTGTAAGGTACAAATAAAACCAGTTCTGGGCTAGAGCTGGGTCACACTGGCTCACCAGAGTCAACTGTGTGCATATCTTTCCAACTCTGAATTCAGTGACAAGTTGGTAGCTTAAAATTGGCAAATGCTATAAATTAGGGTTGTGTTTTGTGTTGAGACCCAGTTGTTAGACATTTAACAGCATTGCAATGGGAAAAAACCCTCCACAGTTTGGCCTACTCATCAATATCCCACTCACATGGCTAGTCTGATGGGAACTCCCTGCTCCATCCAGAGTGGACAGTGAACCATCCCCAATAAATGCACTAATTCTGGCCCTACCCCCTTTTATAAATGACTGAACCTGGGATGTGCTCCTCCTCTACCCTGACTCTGTCCCCATCCCTCTTCAAAAACATTTCTCTCACCCATAACACCAGCCCTTTGTCTCTGTTTGACTCAAGGGCATGACTGATCCCACTGACTCTGCCAGAGTGGACATCTTATTTGAACAGTCTCCCAAAGATAACTCCATCATTCACTTTATAATTAATCATATGCTGTCTTGTGTCACTTCTTCCACTCTTGCCCTGAATTTCTAGCTGAACCATTTACTGTTGATTAACACTTGGTTTGAACTTAACTAAGTACATATACGCATTTTACCACACATGTGATAGTGGACGGCAACTGCTATCTTGGACAAAGTTCAAGAATAGATGTCTTGTGCCCGGGGTTCAAGTTGGTTGTACCACCAGCTCATTGTGTGACCTTGGATGTCTCATTCTGAGTGTGCCATCACTGTATCCCCAGTACCTGACCAAACATCTGTCATAAAGTAGATGAAGAATAACCATTGGTTGACCTCAACTGACATCCCGTAGCCTTCCAATTCCACACTTGTTAAACTAGATTGATGACCCAGACAAATCCTTCTAGCACTGTTACTTGGTGGTTTGATGTCTTGTTTCAACAACTAAATTGCACGCCCCTTGGGGGCAAGATCTTTTTAGAAAGACAACCCAGTGTAACCAAAAGAGCACAGGCTTTGATGTTAGATGTATCTACATTTGAATCTTAGCTTTACAACCTACTTCTTGTTTTGCCGTGAACAAAGCATTTGATAGAGAAAGTAATTAAATCTACTTTATGAGGTTGTTTGAAGATTAACTAAGATAATGTTTGTAGGACCCCCAGCATAGTGCTGGCACACAGCAATGTTCCCCTACCCTGGGGTCTCTGGGTCCTTGACAGCACCCTTCTAGAAGAACCGTAGCACTGGCATGTATGACACGAAAATCCATCAGAAGGGATGATCTGACACATCCTGTTTTCCTTTTTGATTAGACTGTGGTCAGAAGTTTCTGCCTCCAGGTTTTGGGGAGACCATGCCCTCCCTCCATTTCCAAGACCACTCCAACTCCCAGAGCAGAGAGACAGTGGTCCTCAATTCTCATTCCTCTCCCCTCTTCAAGGCTGCCTCTCTAGGACGCCCAATCTGCAGTCCCAGTCCCATGAGGGGGCTTCTGGGGCTTGAGCCAAGGCTGAGAGAACGAGAGGGAAGACAGAGCTGCATGAATAAAAGCCAGGCACACAGGAGAGGTGAGTGGGTGGATCTGGCATTTGGCAGATGATTTCCCTTTTCCTTTTCAGGAAATCAAAAGCTGCTCCAGAGAAACTTGAGTTTATGGGAATGCCAGAGGGCAAGTTAATTTTAAATCTTCACAATAAATTCAATGAAGAGCAGGGGGTGGGGCCAGCTCGCGGAGGGTTTGGCTCTGCCAAGGCCTGTATGTAGCCTTTTCTGGCCTCCCCCTCCCACTGGGTGCTCAAAGCCAACACCTGGACCCTTAACCAGAAAACCAGCAGGACATTTCCTTCCCCACCCATTATATTTCTAAGGGGGGAGGGTCTCCAAGGCACCATCTCTCAGCCTAGAGACCACAGGTCTAGACACAGGGTTTGTTCCCAGACTGTCTCTACCTTTGGATCCCAGATGCTTAGGTGGGAGAGAAGCAGGCCTAAAACTCACCAACAAATTCTGGTGTCCCAAAAATGTTCTTAAATTCAACTCCATCTTTTATTTCATGAGCCAGGCCAAAGTCAATCAGCTTGATGTGTGGAATGGGAATATTCTTGTCTAACAACATAATGTTTTCTGGCTGAAGAACAAAAAAATAAAAAATAAAAAAAATTAAAAAGAAGGAAGGAAAGAAAGGAAGAAAAGACATTAATTAAAGCCCTGTTTTGTGTTTTCACTTTGGGGTTAGGGTGGGGTTTGGTGTTCTTTTTTAGGAGACTCAAACTCTTTCTTGGTTTTGTGTCTTGTCTTTTCCTGTGAACTCAAAAACAGGCACAGCGCTGAGGGCAAGGCCTGGGTTGCACCAAACCTGCTGTTCACAGCAGAAGCGGAGACCTTTGGTTTGGTCCCATTTCTGTCTGTGAATGGCAGATCCCTTTAATGCAGTGCCTCTGTTTTCCGATCTATTAAATGGGGCCAGGGAGAAACTTGCAGCATTTCCTGTAAACAAAACCACTGCTCCTGTGTGAGGATGGGAGGGGTGAGAGCATCGCAGTCTAGCCTCAGTTTACACTTGGCTTATTAACCTCTGTCTTCCTGACCACCTCTTTCCCCCGGCTGGCCAGCTTCCTGTTGACAAACTCCCCTCCTCTGGACTAACTGTGTGGCTCACAGTTCTCTATGTGTCTAACTAATTTTGGCCCTCGGCAGGACACAGAAAAAAAATGCACCTGATTTCCAGGGAAAATACCAGCTGCCCAGGCTATCTCCAGTGTCACAAACAGCTGTCAGATCGGATGCAAGCTTGTGGGTACATGTCAGTAGGGGGATGGTCCTGCCCTGGCCTCACACGCCACAGGCTCTCAGTGAGGACAGAACAGGAGCCGACCCTTCTCACTTCCACCCAGCTGCCCAGAGTCCACAGAGGGGGAGCGGGTCGCTCTGCTTCACCATGTCCCGTCCTACTCCCCACCATGATGGTCTTGGACTCCATTCTAAGTGGACTGTCCTGAAAACATACATCTGCACCAAAACATCAAATGTCACAGTCACATATTCATAATAGTCTCAAAGTGAAAACAAGACAAA